>JAHWFP010117915.1:26896-39192 GCA_023313725.1 Lithobius niger | reverse complement strand
GGCGACTTGCAGATCAGTCCCCATTACTTCCGCTGCTTATCAGTGGCATAGCTATGTTAGGGTGAAGCCGGTGGCAAATTATCCCTTGGGGGTCCTCCCCTCCTTAATTTACAGGATGGCCTACAAAAAATGCACAAGCTGAAAAAATTTCTGAGTCCATACTTTTTTCTAATTATCGTTATTGTGAAAATACGAAACACTTTTTCGTACGCCAGTCAAGTGGTCCCTATTTTCACTTTTCTTGAACAAGAAAAAAAAATGGACAAAAAGCTTGGACTTATGAGAAATTTTTCAGCTCGTGCATTTTTTATGGGCCACCTTGATTTTTTTAAGGATAGGGCGATATATGGACGGGGAGGCTCGAAATTAATTTTTTTAATACGGTTTATATCAAATTAAATAACTAGTGTACTACAAAAGAGCCTTTTAATTCTAAATATTTTTTTTCAGGGGTTATTATTATTATTTGTAATTTTAAATCTGTGGTTAAAACTAATGTCGAACCAATAAAACTTACGTGAGACGGATTTTAAAAAAAATCTGAAAGTCAGAGGCTATTAGGAATATCCCGCCCTTCCTTTCCTCTGGCCAGTCCGCCACTGTGAAAACAAGGCATTCTGCCACCCTTGCCACCCTGTAGATACGCCGCTGCCGCTTATTGTAGATGCGATGTAGTGAGTCATTTAATGGCGAATAATGAGAGGATGAGACTCTCCACCCTCACATGGCTCGCCTCCCCAAAGGCCTTCACCAGCTCTCAGTGGGCTTTTTTCCCCCCGCTTCCGAGCAGTACAGAGTAACGCAATGGTTTATTCTCGTGAGCATCTTCCCTTGGCTGGGCTTTTTGCGGCCATTGCATTACTCTGTACTGCTCGGAAGCGGGAAAAAAGCCCACTGAGAGCTGGCGAACGCCTTTGGGGAGGCAAGCCATGTGAGGGTGGAGAGTCTCATCCTTACAATAATACAGTTAGATGTTCATTTAAGTTTGGCCTCGAATGTCTTTATTATCCAAGGTAAACACAACATGAATCAGCAGGAATCGTATGAATACTTCGTAAACGAGTAGAGCGAAGTATTAATAATACCATCTTCAAACCAACAGGCCTTTTTCCAGCAACAAGCTTATCTTTCGCTAAGTACTTTTAAAATCACATTTTAAAATCATATATTTCATTTGCACATTTTAATCCCCATGAACTCACGGCTGTGAAGATACACGAATAAAAAATGGATTTAAGTTAACTCGAACGAAATGTTACTATAATTTGTACTCCCAATACCAGAAAACAAGGATTGTTGTACCAACCTGGGTGAACATACACCTGATGAACCTGCACATGTATACTACAGGCAACGTCACTAACGAAACAAACAAAGCGGTTGGATATTTCACGTTAAAAATTCACACACAAATCACAAACAAGCACAAGAACTAAATCTTACAACGCCACAAACACGTCCAATACAAATGCCGTAAACAACAAAAGGCCTACAAAATTGAAAAATCTAGACACACGCTAGTGTGTCACGCCAAGTTAGGCAACAAACATCACATCAATTCAATTGTCGAGGTTGTAAACCATTGTAGCGCGACGCCATAGCGTTAGTGTCTTATATACTGAAGCATAGTTGGGCACATTTCAGGTACTTGGGGAAACATAATAATGCAGTACAAAAGCTTAAATTGTGTTGAAATCAAGAGCAATGATCCACCTGACAAAAATTAACTGATGTAGGAATGCCAGTTAACCTGCTTTCAATGCAAAATCTGACCCTCAATAACGTTGCAAATGTGTTACTACTAGCTAGGTAGCTAGTCTGCTGAATCCCATGTTAAATCCCATAGGGTGATTATTCATCGATACCGAGATAAAGGGAAGGCTTCCAGCTACGAAATTGGACGAATGGGTGCAGTACAATATGAACTGCTTACCTTTAATGGTTTGGAGCCTGGGGGCATAACGGGGATGGAGTGGGAGGGGCCATAAGTACAAAAATATTGTTATAACCATTGTTAGTATTGTCTGCATCATCTCTCATTGGACAGCCAAAGTTCAGACAATGAGAAGGTGATACTGACGTGTGTGCCAGTGTATCACGATAAATCTAAACAACGTTGTATTCGCGTCCAATTCACGAAAAATAAACCAACTGTAAAAACAAAGCAAAATAAACAAAGCCAAAAACTGGTAAAGAAGCCACCACGTTGAGAGTGGTTCGGCCCTTCACAAGAGTGATATCAACACACCAAAACTAACTAACTAAAACAAATTACTACAAAATTAAAACCAAAAATCTATAAAAAGGTGACTAAGGCCGTGAAAAAAAATATGTTTGGTTCTCGGGCACTTTCATTCCAAAAGTAACCAGGCCACCAGGCTTTTTATTTTATTTTTACTGCTAGCCTAAAATACTTACCTGTATTTTATATGTTTTTCAATTATTTTGGAAATGCTACCCGTCCCAAACATGAAATTCTAGAGTCTTGGTCCTTGCAATGGCGCTCCTTGGGGCCCCTGACCGCCACTAGGCGGCGCCCCATTCCCGCTCAACCTCACAGTTTGTTTTGGGACGCGATTGGCAACAGTCGTATTGTCTACAATTCTTAAACATGGATTCATCCAAACAACCTAAGAAACGATCGTCCTGCCCGGGAAAGAGTGGTAAACGATGTGGGAGGCAGCTTAACCCGAAGGATCCGCATCTATTGTGCAGAAGGTGTAGATTCTGTAACTTTGTTGTGTGTAAATGTGCAGAGGCCTGTACCACGGTGGACGCTAAAATCGTGAAGGCCATCTTGGCTACTTGGGCGTACTCGGATAGACGCAAATTTTTGAGAAAAAAGGCGAGGGAAAAGGCATTACTCGACAGGAATTCGTCAGGGAACCTGGATCTCGATATTCTCATGGAATCGGGGGACGAATCGGTGTATTCTGTGGACCAATTACCGATCGGTGCGGACGCTTCCTTTGTTCCTCCCGTGTACGGCGGACAAGCGGCGGACTTGGCCAGCATCGTGGCGGCGGTAGTAGCGCCGGAAATGGAGAAGCGAGACGCAGCGAAACGGGCGGGTAAGATTGCTAAAGAGAAGAAGAGGGCCCTCGAAACCACGCAAGGCATTTTGAAGCAGTTCGACGACTATATTGGCGCCAAAGAAGCTCCAAGAATTCCAGTGGCGTTAGTGCCGAGGGGAGCAGCCCGGACAGTGGCAGACACCGGCGGACAGGCATCGCTCACTCCCCCGGGATCCCCGAGAGGCCGCAGATGCAGGTTAGAAAATTGTACTGATGTTGATGATCAATCACCTAAATGTAGACGCATTTGTGCAGTGGAAAATGTGAGCGGGGACACGGGGTCACAGGGTTTGCCCCTGCGGGCTTCTGTCCCGTCGCTGTCGGGACCGTCCCGAGCACAGACCGGGAAGGAATCGACGTCAAACACGAACGGACAAGAGCAGTCCGCCCTAACGGGATCGGACATTACGCTGTCCGGACCGGGCACGCAGGGCCAGTGGTTGTCCGGAGCGGACATGGGGAGGTCCGAGCCCTCAGGAGAGTGGGCCGGACAGGGCCCGTAACCTCAACGTGCGCCCCCTTGGGGCCTACCGGAGACGTGGGAGCAACAATGGCCGACTTTCAGCGGACAGTGGGCTTGGCCGACAGCTGGAGAAGGACAGCCATGGACTATGTATGGACATGGTCAGCCATTCCAAGGCTGGGGTTGCCCTCCGCCACCTCCCCCCCCCCACGGGACATCAGGGCGCGACGGGCGCCGGAGACAGGGGCAGTGCCGCGGCCCCCTCCCCCCAGACATGCCTTCGTTACCGAGTGCACAAGGGGCAGTGTTGAGTGGTGCGTCGTCGACTGCTGGTGTTTTGAGTGCTTCGCAAAGTGCCGTAGGGAACGTCCGACATACCAGTGCGCAGCGCGACCCTGCGGATGATGACGCGGAGACGTACACCAGATCGTTCGTCCCTTTCCCTACCGGGTCAACAACACAGTGGCTCGGGAGAGGAACCCTTCGAACCAGTGGAAAGTGCTCAAGAGGCCATAGAATGGAAGTGGGTCGTGGACGAGATTTACGGCTCACTTCCGAGTGTATTTTGCCCCACAGTAGCAGTTCCGGTGAACCCGGAAGGTGAACCACTGGCTACTTCGTTTGCCAACATGTACCGCATAGCAAAATCACAGCTTAACCTGCCTCAATCACAAGTTCTCTACAGGCAGTTGTTGGTGAACGGAGGGATCATGCGGGATAAGGGAATGGTGCTTTAGGCGGTCCCCCCCCCCCCCGATCTAACCAAAGGTACATTTTTCTTTTCGGTGGGGAATGCAGGTGCCCCTAGATTGACTAGATATAAGACCTACGAAGAGACGGAATATCTTTCAAACGAGGTGAAAATGGACATGGAATCATGACTTCCGCGACCGCCGTGGATTCGTGTCTCGACCGCACAATTTGAGGAGGAGGAAAAAGTGTTGCGTGCCAGTCTGCGTGCCACGTCTACGGCCGATATGGCATATTCTGCGGCAACGGCCAAACTCAAGGATTTTTTGGCTGCTAGCCCCGAGGAACGGGATGTGGCGGCTGTTGATAGTGCAGTGAAACTTCTACGTAAAGCGTCTGAATTTTATGCCGATGCAATAACTAGGGTACAAGAGCCGTCTTCAATTCGGTGCTGCACAGGCGGGATGCCTATCTGGAGGGTGCCCAGGCGGGTGTCTGCAAGGACACTCTTAAGAACTTACGTCTGCTTCCTGTCTACAAAACCCAATGGCTCTTCAATGGTCAGTTGCTCGCCATTGCTCGGGAATTGCGAGACAAGGTGAAGAAGCCTCAAGCCCCATCGCAACGCCAACGAGGTTCGAATGTGAGTAAAGGATCCAGTCATCAGGCACAGACAATTCGGGAGTCGCCCCGCCAGGGGGGGGGGGCTACCCAACAAAAGACGACGTCAAACCTGGGGCAAAGTCAGTTTCCGTCAGGAGGTACCCATAAAGGTGGCAGAGGTAGAGGCGCACAGGGAAGGGCCTCGTTCCCTCCCAACAGGGGCGGCGGACGCCGACCCCCCCCCCAACGCTCGGAATTGACAGGATCCTGGCGCAACCGACTCCCACGCTCCACCATCAAGTGGGGGAGGGGCGAGTCAAGCGTCACCTCGGAACGTGGAGAACCATTTCAAACGACAAGTTCGTGATAGCGGTGGTGGCCGGGGGTTATATCCCAAGCTTTACTTCGGCCCCACCGCTGTCTCACACTCCGCCACACTGGCTAAGAAACAAGGTAGATCCCCCAGAGTACGCAGCGGAGGTTCAGAAATTGGTGACGAAGGGTGCCCTTCGGGAGTCAGAGCCCAACATGCCGGGGTTCTACAGCCCGGCTCGTGTGATCCCCAAATGGAATGGGGGATCGCGGTTAATCTTCAATATCCGTCATCTTGAGTTCATCTTCAACGAACACTTCAAGATGGAGACGTTGGGTTCGATTCGAGAGGCGATCAGCCAGGACGAGTTCTCCACGTCCATCGATCTGGAGGACGCGTATCTTCATATCCCACTACACCCCAGTGTCTACCATTTGTTCCGTTTGGTCTGCCTAGGGAAGGTCTACCACTTTGCAGTCCTTCCCTTTGGCCTGTGTACGGCCCCCCACGTCTTCACAGTGGTGATGAAACCCGTGCTGGCGGCTCTACATCGAGCGTTGATAAGGGCCCACGCTTATTTAGACGACTGGCATCTGCGCCACAAGGAAAAGGGTGTGTTGACGAGACACACAAGGATGTTCATCAAGTTCTTGACCCACCTAGGACTAGGTGTGAACCTGGAAAAGTCCAGGATAGTGCCAAAGAGGAGTTTCGAATTTTTGGGTGCCTGGATCGACACGGAGAACTTCTCAATTCAACCGTCGGAGTCTCGGATCATGCAGGTGTCCCAAGCTGCGTTGGATCTTCTGGGGTCTCGAGTCACAACCGCGAGGGAGTTATCGAGGACAATCAGGATGATGGACACGTGTGCGATGCTAGTGCCGATGGGGTCATGGAAAATCCGCCCACTGCATTGGCTGAGGAAACTGGAGTGGTGGCCGAGAAACTCGTGGGAAGACGTAGTACACTTGGACAGAGCACCGGTCGAAGAGATTTCCTGGTGGACTGTCGGCATCAACCTGCGACGGGGTGTGCCGATTCATGCGACGGCGTCGGACTGGCTTCTGATCACGGACGCGTCCTCCTCGGGGTGGGGCGCGACCGTGGGAGAAGAACAGTCGGCCGGACGGTGGTCAGTGGAAGAGCAGAGCCTCCACATCAATATGTTGGAACTACGAGCAGTGTGGCTCGCGCTCCTACTGTGGGCACAGAAGCTTCGCGGGTCAACAGTGACGGTCCTGTCGGGGACAATACCGCCGCAGTCTCCTACCTGAGGAGGGGGGAGCGGCACGAAGTCGTCGTCATTATATCTGGAGGTGGGCCGGATATTTCAGTTGTGTGTGGACTACAACATCACGCTGCAGCCACGCCACATTGCGGGAAAACTGAATGTCCTGGCGGACGAGTTATCGAGGAACGGCAGATTCCCGATGACAGAATGACGACTTCGTCAGGAAGTGTGTTGGAGCATCTTCAATCGGTGGGGAACACTAATGGATGGTGGACCTGTGTGCGACGAGGGCAAACGCCAAGCTCCCACTTTTTGTGTCCCCTTATCTGGACAGTCGAGCAATGGCAACGGACTGTCTGAGTATCCCGTGAGACGATATGTTCGGGTTCGCGTTCCCACCATTTTGCCTCATTCAACAGGTGTTGACCAAGATCAAGGAATCGACAGGCACGTTTACTCTTATCGCGCCATGGTGGGAGGCGGCCCCGTGGTTCGTCGAACTCTGGACGTCCAAACTCGACCACTCGATCACACTCCCGATCCGACCGGACTTGCTATCACAACACGGGGCAGGACCCTGCACCCGAACCCGTGGATCCTAAAACTTCACGCCTGGAAGTTATAAAAGACGAGTTGGCAAGGACTGGTTTCTCCACCAAGGTGGCGAATGTGATGGTGGAATGAATCAGGGACTCATCAAAATCCAGTTACGAAGGATGGATTTCCTGCACATCGAGTCGTGTAACTCACACGATGTGCAGGAACGGAACCCGTCACCTCAGCAACTGTGCGAATTCCTCAACTCGTTGTTCGCTCAGGGCCTGGCCCCTAGCACCATCAAGGGGTACATGGCAGCTATTAATTCAGTGTTGGGACTATCCGGGGACAAGAGCACCGTGGAGAGCCCAGCGGTGTCACGAATTGTGCAATCATTCGGGGTGCTCCGTCCGAGAACGAGAACTTTGTGCCAGGAATGGGATGTCACGGTGGTACTCCAATTCCTAGCAGAGGCGCCCTTCGAACCGCTAAATGATGCCTCTTTCGAACATTTGTCCATGAAGACGGTCTTCCTTTTAGCCCTAGCGACGGCTTCGAGGCAGAGCGAGCTGGCCGCCTTGGCGAGGGGCCGGGATTTTCTGAGGGCATCCGCTAATTGGACACGAGTCTCCTTTTTGCCCAACTCGTGGTTCCGGGCAAAGGGCCGGAGGATGGACCGGCACCTATCGTGATTACGGCGCTGGCACCCACCCTGGAGAAGGGGTGTACGGACAGACTGCACTGCCCAGTCAAGGAGTTGCAATACTACCTGGCGAGGACGAAAGAGCATGTGGAAGGGGACGCCTCAGGAGGCGAGCCCCCACAACCATGGATCCTGCTGTTCACCAAACTCACACCGGACGGGAGACTGCCGACCCGGGAACCCGTGTCCCTGGGCATCATCGCGAAGTGGATTTGTACCACCATCGAAGGCGCCCACCGAGGAGAAGATTCGGCGGCCCCAGGACGGATCTCAGCTCATGGTGTGAGAGCGCTGGCCACGTCGTGGGCTTTCACCGCAGGCACACTGCTTGGCGAAATCCTAGAGGCAGGAAGATAGAAGAGACGGACCACCTTCGTAGGCCATTATCTGAGGAGGATTGAGATGTCCGATGCGAAGACCAGGGACATCAGGTTCACGGCTGCTGGTAAAGTGGTTAAGAGGAAATGAGGTAAGAGGTATTGTCTCTCATACCCACCACCGGGGGTCCACCGGTGGATGGGTCTGCTCTGTAAGATGTGAAATGTTAGGTCATGTGGGGTCTTATGAGGGTCTTGCATTGGCGAGGGTTCGACGCCACCGTTTCGGTAGGACAAAGTCAGCATATAAAATATAAGTAAGTATTTTAGGCTAGCAGTAAAAACGGGGTTTTACCCTTCAAAAAAAGTTTTTACTTAGCCTAAAATACTTACCTGTGGGAACCCACCCTCCTCCCGCGTCGAACCGTGTTTCATGGGGAGACAAACTGTGAGGTTGAGCGGGAATGGGGCGCCACCTAGCGGCGGTCAGGGGCCCCAGGGAGTGCCATTGCAAGGACCAAGAGACTAGAATTTCATGTTTGGGACGGGTAGCATTTCCAAAATAATTGTAAAGCATATAAAATACAGGTAAGTATTTTAGGCCAAGTAAAAACTATTTTTAGGGGTAAAACCCCGTTTTTTATTTTATTGGAAGTAAGTCTGCTTTTAACTGCCCCAAACACTTGCATCTTAAAATTTTAAACTAGAAGTGGCTAACTTACCACAGAGTGAAATTGAATGCTAAGTTAGGCTAAATAATACTTATTTTCAGCTGACTGAATTGGTTTTTTTTTTGTACAGTAATAAATTTAGCTTGACCTAGCAAATAAAAAGCGATGACCAGGGGCAAATTTGACCACCCGGCAGGGCCTGAGAACCAACTAATTTTTTTTTCGTGGCCTAAGTTGAGAATGGTTCGGCCTATAGGCAAAAGGTAGTAGCAAATTGTTGAAAACCAATTTCTTGTTGACGTGGCACTTTATTACACATCTGCATGGTTGTGGGAATTGAGGAAAAACACAATTAAAAAAAAAAAAGGAGTGATATCGTATCAAAAATCAAAACTGGTAAAAGGGGCCGCCAAGTTCCAAACGGTTCGGCCCTTCCAAGGAGTGATATCAACACACCTAAACATTTGCCAACTTAATCGCACAGAATAATACTTTGGACGTTAAATGAAAACTTGAACAGTGCTACCGAAAGTAACAATGTTCTAGTTTTCATTTAACCTTCAAATATTAAGCGGTGCGATTAACTTGGCAAATGTTTTGGTGTGTTGATATCACTCCTTTGAAGGGCCAAACCATTCAGAACTTGGCGGCTCCTTTTACCAGTTTTGGTTTTTGCTATGATAAAAAATAACACAATCACTCACACGAAATGGGACTAAAACAGAATTTGACAAACACAGACAAAACAAACTCCCTTAACACACAAATATAAATGCACACAGAGCCATTCACACAAAAATGACTTTCCGGTATTAAAATATAACACCAGACACCCACAAAACATATCCACACGTTTCAAACATAAATTGACTTCACTTTCTAACATTACCAGGGTAAACCAAGCCTTGTTCCGCGAAATTGGAGTTCAAATTATAGTACGTTTTGTTCGAGTAAACTCTAATCCATTTTTATTTATGTACTTTCACAGCTGTGAGTTACACGGGGACATGACTTTTAATGTTTTGTTTCTAAATGGCGAAGCCGTTATTTGTTCAGTTAAATGTTCTTATAATATATTCACTTTCGAATATCCATAGCTTTGCCAAATTTTGACCGACATTATTTTTTTTAACACAGCATTGGAATCATTTTTTTCTGATAGCTATCCAAAGCTGGTAGATACAAGATTATGAGTCACTTATGAATCATCATTTTCCCACATCCGAAGTCTTCTGTATTGGCTGTATGCACAATCTGAGGGAGCAGTTACTGGAGAGTCCAAGCTGACTGGAGGAAAATAAATTGCCCAAGATGGCGCCTCGTGGTAAATGCTATCGTCATAAAATTCCATTAAGTCTGGTACTTGATCCTGTAAACAAAATTGATAACTGTATTTTAACTTGTCACAAATGGGAAATTCCAAATTATCAGAGACAATGATTTTTCCATAGCCATCAGTCACAATATTTACTGGACATGTTATTTTCCACGGCAAATTATAACACTTGGTACAAGTTAATTTTGTTGTTACGTCAAGCTTTTAAGTACCGACTGGTGCATATTACTTTTGTTTAATTGAAATTAAAAACTTGACTGCATTTGTACCAAATAATGAGAAGCAAAAAAAAAAAAAAAACACTTGTGTAGTTGCAACTGCAAATTTTTGGTAAACATTAAGTATTACAGTGCACAACTGCTTTTCAAACCACGCTGCAGTTTTTTTAATTTTATTTGCGCCGTCGCTTCCTTCTGCCCTCTCCTCTCGAAGAGCTTTCCACTGCAGGGAGGGGTGTGAAGAGAGTTCAGGGATCACGATTTTCATCATGTCTGCAATTGGTGGAGTACAATCAAAACGTGCCATCGATTGGAAAAACAAAGTACTGCTCCAGTCCAACACCAACAAGGCACATCTCCAGGCCTTGGAGACCATTTCCATTAAACGGGATGGGAGCAGAGGCAGACTGGCAGCTCAAGAGGCCAGTCAGGAAGGTGACGGCCAGAGGCCACTTTTTTTTTCAAATTATTAGGGCAAAGCCAAGGATGTAGCGACGTGCACTTGGCAGGGGTGGGGGGGGGGGGATAGACAGGTACAGTTTGTCGAATCACCCACCAGCTAGGGGGTTTGGGGGAGCGTTGTGAGCTTCCCAAACGGGGTCCGGGGCAGAGCGCCGGAAGCTGACGGATTTTCAGGCATTGTACGGCCTTTCCTGGCTTCAAATGACACGATTAGACATTGCTTAGGGCGCCACAAAAATAAAAGACAATAATGAACAGTAGGGGGAAGACTTTTTTTTTAAATCCCTTCCCTTGCTAAATTTATTTTTGGTGGCTTTAGAAGAATGCTGGATCCCAATTGATTTAACCCTAGTGATTAATAGGTCCTAGTTTTGGTTCAGTGTTACGAGTTATCACACTGCATGTAGCATATTTTGGTGTTTCTTAGGGTGGGGTGGGGTGTTTTGGTAGGGTGGGGTGGGGACTTTTCAACATCAATGTTTGATGCAAATAATAAAGGGCGAAACCATAACAAAGTTAGGCGAGGAGGAATTCGTCGAGTGTTTTTGTTCAATTTTTGTGTGTAATTTTTGTCTTATTTTTGCTACATTTTTTTCGAACAATTTCGGCAATTTTTTAGAGTTAACATGGAGGGGGCCACGGCTGTTGGACTTCGTCTCTTCGGCACCTTCCTTGGATCTGCCTTCGACAATATTTAATCTAAATTTCCTCATTTTAAAGCATGGAAATAGGATCTAAGCCTAGTTAAGGACACAAACTCACTAGAAATAAAAGAAAGACAAAATTGAAAATTTAAACCCTTCAGCGAAAATAGTTATGGCGTGAAGGTGCTAGCCAGGCTTTAGTATTTGTTAGAATTTGATTATGTGATTCATGGTATTTTTGCTGAGATGCTTTATTTCTCATTTTACCTTACTGTGGGAAACACGCATAATGATAATCTGATACAGATCATTATCAATGGGCTTGCACTGTAACTTACAAAAGTAAGGAGTAGGAAAAATTCAGGGCTTACCATCCTAGGCTTAGATAGTTGAATGGTCAGTCATATAGCTAGCTACAGAAGTTTTAGTTTTACTACTGAAATCCAGGTTCTTTTGACCGGGCGCAGAACGGACTTTAACCCAATTGTTTCTAACCGAGATAGCCTTCCAACCCTCCTGACTTTCGTTATTTATAACCAATTTTGACAGTTTTCGTCGTTTTAAAGCAAATTGAAGATTTCTCATCGGTTCGCTCATTACCGCGACAGAAGAAACGTCAACTCCACTTTATCTTTCTCTTATAACCTCCACGATTAATAGTAACCGAAGGATCCGTGAGTTAATGTCCTGTAAGTTAATGAAATCACTCCAGACAGAATGCGTACGTATACGTACATTTTGTAACTTCATGCAGAGTGGCTTCCTCGCAACACGCTGGCGCAGCTGCTCTTTCATTCATTCATAAAATTGTGATGACGCGAGAAACCGCAACTAGTAAACTGCGGTCTTCTGTGGTTTAAATTCGAAATTTCAGAGTCGTACTTGGAGGACAAAAAAGGCTTTTACACAATCAACGTTGCTTGCAAACTGAGACGAGTTAATTTAGCCAAAAAAGTGTGTAACTTAGCAAGAATAAATAAAGAGTAACCGTGTAACACGAAAAAAAAAATTAAAATAACACACTGAATTTACTT
>JAHWFP010117915.1:0-26796 GCA_023313725.1 Lithobius niger | reverse complement strand
TGGATGGGAGCACCATTGCCAGCGAGAGGAAGTATTCTCCACATCACACACGTCCCCAGACTCGGGACAGGCTGCCAAACAGGTCTTCATCTTAACCGTGGCCGCCGAATAAGCCAGGTCAACCGCTGGCATCTCGCGCAGGCTTGCCTGCGTGAGGTTTTCGTCCTCCTAATATTTCTGCAGAGGCATCTTCATGAACTGAGATTGCGCGAGGGTAGACGGCAGTGGTGCAAAGGCCAACAGCACCTTTCCCTTTTAACCCTCAATGTGCTGCCGGTCACCAACTGCGATTGTGGGCGATTCTGCAGAACACGAACAACGCAATCAGAGTTTGCGAACGAATACGCAGGTGCGTTCCCTACCTTTGGACCCGTCAGGCTCACCTTAGGGCAGTAAAGGTTGGGCAATAAACCACAGAGTTCGTTCACTACTCACTTCCACTCGATGGCTTTGACAGGGGGCTCAGCCGGTTTGGAGGCCACCAACCTAGAGTCCGTTACATGAATTCTCCTATCGTCCACAGAAACTTGTCATTCCAGAGCTACAGAAATGTATGCAAAACGACTGGAAACACTCATAGCATGAGGCACAATCGCTACATGAATTCTCCCATTCTCCACAGGAACATTCCAGAAGGGTGCGGAAACACACGGAGCACGATGCACAACCATAGCAGGATGGGGTAGCAGCACGACGATGTCGACAGCGGTAGGGGAGGTGGGGCAGGTTGCAAGAACTACTGCTGTGGTACACTCAACTGTCCTGAAGGCAGCTACCCCATCTACCACTGGCCAAGGTACGGCCACTGCCAGTGACTGAAGTAACCCTTCTCAGATGCACCAGCTTCAGTAGAATACGAGAACTGTTGCCAACAGGGATTTCAAAAGGGCTATAGTTGCCCCTGCGAGCCACTAAACACATTTTCCACACTGCCTTTCACAGACTTACTAAGTCACTGGGTCTGTGAAAGGGACTGCGACTGGTTGTGGAACAGTGACTACGACTGCATCTGCACCTGATTCGGAAAACATGACTGATGGAGCCGGCGACTGCAACAGGGATGATGCTAGTGGCGCCCCCTCCACCCTAGTCGCTGTGGGGGTCCGAGCAGGGTCCATTAACAACTGGTCACGGCCAGGGAAATGACCAGTTGCCCCTTGGGGATTACCCAAGCTAACTAAATCGGTCATGGCTGTACCAGATAAGTTCAATAAGTGACGACACTTAGGTAAATAATTATCATCCTCACCTATAGGTCGTTTCCTGGACGAGGTGCAATCCGAGCCCAAAGGGGAGAAGACGTACGGGTGTGTTGGGAAAAGCCCCAGACACATACACATCCTCTTCCAGAAGCACATCCAGAACTTAATCACTAACTGGAGGCAACACAGTCCCCAATGACGACTGAAAGACAGCGCCCGGTTTTCCCACGCTAGAGCCACATTAAAGAAACTGTTTCTGAACGAATCAGCCAGGCCAACGTACTTTTTGAAGGTTGACAACACCCGTGTGTATATTCTGAATGCCTGAGATGATATAATTTTAGCCATCTGTTTAGTCACACAACCTGAAACTACAGACAACACTCCAAAACTACAGAAGACACACCGCACAAAGACTGTGTAGCATTCCCTCAAGAGATACGGAACAAAAATCAGACTGGGAAGCACCCTGAATCACAGAAGCTGAACGTGAACCCGCAGAAACAAAAATGGAGGCAAAACGTTTCCTAAGTCTTTGTTTGCCACGATTGTGACACCTCTTTCACGTGTCTCAATTTTTCGGATACGCTCCTCCTGCATCTTTAGGCAGAATTCAAGACATTTGTATTCCCGAAAGTCGCAAACATGGCACCAACACCACAGAGGATGTGGATCCTTGGGATTAAGCCTCCTAGCACATTTCAAATTGTCTTTTCCCAGACATGAATGAAGGGTCACAGAGGCATGACGGGCCTAAAACAGGGCACGAAAGCACACGCAATGTGAACACGATCACGTCCCAAACAAACAGTGAGAATGAATGGGAAATGCAATCTAGGAGCGCCACTGAAAGGGCCTCACAAATATAAGTTAAGTGTAAGATAATTTTTGGGTCGAAATACATTTCCAAAGGGTAAAGTTAGAAATACAGGTAAGCATTTTTGTATAGCAGTAAAATAAGATTATTCAGAGCCCCATACTAACTGCGAAATGGAGCAAACAATTGAAATGACTATTTGATAAAGAGCATAGCCATTGGAAGTGTCTCTGTAAATGAGCTAAGAACCCGCTCGCTTTCTAGGAGAAATGGTTTAGTCTGTATAGTGTGCTGCATAAACATGTCCAAAAAACTAGAAGCCCACCATCAAACCAATAATAAAAATAAATACCGCAGATCTCTTATGTGACAAATTGGATATTAACAAATGTCGGGACGCACGTTGAGCACGCCCAACAAATCGTATGCACGAAAATATTAAAGGACGGCTGACCGTAGCCATAGCCTAAATTTCGTCCAACATGGGAGACGCTGGTTCTTAACTGATATTTATAGAAGTAATATGAAGGAGAGGGGCAAATCTACGGATCCAAACCAAGAAACGTCTTATCACGGCAGAAACGGAGAGACTAGATCACATAGCTGTGGACGTAGCTCGTTAGTCTTTCACATTAACCTGGCTGGCACACCTGGTAGGAAATTTAAAAAGGATCCCTTTCCAATTCACTGTAAGCAGGTAAACTGAGCTCTGTCCCCATGACAATACTACAACATATGCAACTTTTTATTAAGGTTGGATCATCAAATGAAGAAGAAAATATACCTTGGGTCTTGGTGATGGTTGAAGACTTTTTATTTTTGTTTCCTGTTCTTTTAAAAGTTTAGCAACAACATCCCCTGTTGCAACGTCTACTGGTGTAAGATCTTTGTATTGCTTCTCTGTAAATGGAATATTCACTGGTAGAGATGCCTATTGAAGAATCAGAAAACACATTTTTCTTAAAATTAGGGACACTTCAAGTGCTCGCCGTTCAAATTAGATATAGTGTAGCTGAGCTAAAATGTTGGGTGCCACAAAATTCTAACTGCGAACACTCAACCTGTGTATTCTTTGGAGTCAGTGCCGATAGAGTATCAGCCATGACTCAAGTTAGCCGATTGGAATTGCATACGTACCTGATGGCAGCACTTATGATTACTACCATATCGCTAACTGGAAATTGCAAAAAAGTAAATGGTTTCCATCATCTGTTTGGTTTTTGGACGCGATACACCCAACATCACACTTTTTGGTACTGTCTGCAGCTGATCTTTTTATTGGTTATCCATAATATCTTTATTGCCAGAGACGTAAACCCATGCAAACATGCAAAATGTGAGGAGCGAGAAAAACAAGCTTCAGTACGCAGCGTTCAAGTCGTGTTACTGATAGATGTTCTCAGGGCCTTGGAAAAAAAGACCTCTCCAGAGTACATCATGACACTTCTCAATGCTTTTGGCTTAAAATAGTTGCATTTCCAATCAATGAAAACACCTTATCGAGACAATTAAAAAGGCTTATGATTAAAACGGTGTAGCAGAAAGAATTAGCACGAAGTGTGACAATACCGGACACCGGAATACTGGAAGGGTGCTGTAGTTAGTTTTGTTCAAACTTCCATCATTTCGTAAATTTTTTTTACCGATTTTGACACTCCAAGGCAATACACCAACTTAATCGGCTGTCTCAACGAGATCTTTCCATTGGTGGGAAAGCCAAGTCATACATTTAGTACTGAGAAGTTACCCAGTAAAAGAGCATTAAATATAAAGATGGGCTGTGGACAATTATTTCCAGGAAGTTGTGCTGCTGGGGTACCCTGACCGTCTACAACACACTGTTGTACTTCCACTGGTAGTTATTTACGGATATAAGGAGTATAATTACTTACTTCTTTCTTCATGCAACACAACGCCAGATTTAAAAAAACAAGTCCATTGCTGGGTTCTTAAGATTTTTCGGTGGCTTTGCCACTGCCACCTTCTTCAGGCACAAGCCTCGAGTCCACCAGAAACGCACATTGGACCAACTTCCACATTTCAAAGGGAAGTGCAAATGTGGAAGTTGGTCCGTTAGTATGTTTGGTGGACCCTAAGCTTTTGCCCGAAGAAGATGGCAGTGCAAAGCCACCGAAAATTAGAAAGAACCCAACAATGGACTTGTTTTAATTCTGGTGGAAGTAAGTCATTATGTCTACATACCAGAGTAACAGGGCCGAGAAGGCCATTTTTACAAATATCACGAGTACATGAGGAAACACAGAATGACAAACTCTTAGACCACAAAAAAATTCTCTGGCAAGTGTAAATCTGCAAAATTTGAGAGCCTCAATCTTTTTCTTTTGTTATTTATTATTTATTTATTTGCCGCACACAACGCATATGTTTGAGTATTGGAAAGAACAGTATTTTTTCGATAATTTTGCTAAAAATTGACAGATGTTGACTTCCAATACACAATTTAAGTGTCTTTTTGAGAACTTTCCAATGCTGCTAATTTCAAAGCGAGTGCGTAAATTGTTCTCATTGTTAAACAAACAAAAAAAAAAGACATTTTGGAGCACCAAGCTTGTACAAGAAGACTAGAACTGAGTGCTTGCTGTACTGCAGTACATCAATCATTTGCAGCTTTGTCTATTAAAATTTGAATGCTTGTTGTCCATTAAATGGACAAAGTCACTCTGGAAAAATAAATAATAAAACAAAAAGCCTGGGACCCTGTCACTTTTGGGAAAGGAAAATGCCAGAGAACCAAACTTTTTGTGTGTGGCCTTGACTAGTCGGTGTACTCTTCTATTCTAGTGTTTGAATGTACCACACAATTTTTCAACCGTACCAAGGCTGCACCGATACCAACGTTACCAATGCGATACCGAATCGGTTTCAAAATTTTGCCGATACCGATATCCGAAATTGTATCCCCGATTTTTCATAAAAGGTGTAGTTTTCTGCAAAAGTTCAATAATTATTAAGTTAAACATTTTTTAAGTAGTAACCCACAGTTAAAATGTAGCCTAGCTAGGAAGATAGTCAGTGATTTCCTTAGCAAAATGCCGTGAACAGCATGTCGTTATCTCGAATGGTTCCAGAGTTATCGATATTTCTGCGAAAGTTGCCGATTCCTGCGAATGGTGCAGCTTTAGTAGCCAGTATACTGAAGATAAAAATTCTACCAGTGTCTAGAATCATGCCAGCACCAATACTGGTACCTTCCAAGTTCTATGCATACAGGCAAAACTTACCGTATCCTGATACTGTGTCTTGGATACCCAACAATTGCCATCATCCAAAAAATAAAATCATGTAAAAATGACTAAGAAAACTGTGCCCAAATTTGATTGACAGTATGTTGTTGTAAAGCCAGAAATAGGCTCTAGCATCGCGTAAAAGGCTTCGGCTGTCGGGGCAGTTATCAGGTCCATCCAAAAGTCTTTTCTCACTATAATACTTTGTCAAAACTAGTTGGCAATTGGAGGGACGGGTAAAAAAATGTTTCACCAGACAATTTTACATTTTGGCTACCAGACACGTTGATAGATTTTGCATTATGATATATAGATGAACGAATTTACTGATTGAGCTATAACACATGAATTACAAACAAAAATGTCAAGTGTGCCGTAAAAAAGGGGGTTATACGATTGAAATTTCATTTTACTTGTTAAAATATACACGGATAAAAATTGACGTTTGTAAAGCACAACAGCACTTAAACAGATGCAATTTTCTCAATTGTACATTTGATTATTTCAATTAAAAAATCATCCAAATTTCATCCGTGTACATTTTAACAAGTAAAATGAAACTTCATCGTATAACCCCCTTTTTTACGGCACACTTGACGTTTTTGTTTGTAATCTGTGTACCTTTTTTATAGCTATGGCATCGCATTACAAAGGTTTATAGATGCAGTCAATTGATGCTGGCCACTTTGAAACAATTCAACTCAGCTCTGAAAGCCTGCTTCTAGTAAATAAATACACCATTCTATCGTTTCTAGCTACCAAAAACAACTTAGCTTAGTTTAGTTTAAATCTATATGCGTTTAGCTGAAGCACGGATTCTTTCATTTTACACTTTAACAATCAACTTTTTAGCAAAGACATAACAAGTGCACGAAGAATGGATCCGGAGTTTGCTGAGTGGCATCGTTTCCTAATTACAATGGTTAAAACAATGTAAAACAATCAAAATGATCGTTCTGGGTCCCGTAACTCCAGAATGGCTCGACCAATCAAAAAAGTGGTCTCTGTGAGAATGAAGGCCAAGGAAATTTCTGGATTAGATCATGTTACAGATTTTAGGTAGGTGCAGTAGTTTTTTTCTGAAACGCTGTCACACAAGAACCACCACCGCCACCACCACAAGTGAACAGTTTTCACATTTACAAGTGGCCCCCTACTTTAACTCTTGCACAGAACTGCGTAAAAGTTGGTGTAAATACATCTTCCATACCTATCTACTATCTGGCCAAGTTTGGTCGAAATATACTGAATAGGAAAGGAGAAATTAATAATTTTAGTTTTGCTGGAGAGAGGACTTCAATCATATATATACACGGATTCCTAATAAGGCCATGGAAAGAAAATGTTTTGGTTCTCGGGCATGTTTTACAAGCCCCAAAAGTCACCCGGTGACCAGGCTTTTATCTTAATTTTTTATTTCAGTTTGAAATGAAGTGACCTAGCATCTCAAATTGGTTCTTTTTGTTTAGATTGTGGTAGTAAATTTCTAAACTATCTCAACTACAACTAAACCTAATGCGTGATGGATAAAGTATGTGCAGAAAAGCTCATTTCTTTCAAAGACTTTTCGTAAGTAACCTTTTGCGGGTCACTTTTTTTATTTAGCCCAAAAAAAAGTCACCCGGCAGGGCCTGAGAACCGATAAATTTTTTTTTCGCGGCCTAAGGAGGATGCATTTTATCAGGGCTGGTGACAGGATTTCCCTAGGCCTGGTACAAACTGGGTAGCAGTGCCCCTTTTTTGGCTAGGTGGTCTAGGAGAGCGCAACTGGAACCCTGATTATCTTAACTCCCATTTTCACAAAATATTCAGAAATTAGCCATTTTTTATAGAAAAAAATAAGCATCGACTTTGCTTTAATTATGTTCCTGGAGTCATTTCATACAAAATTTACTTTTAAGCAGTCTTATAAAATCAATCATACTTCACAAACACTAAAATTGAGTAAAGAAAAAAAAGTTTTCCTTTTACTTTACATATAAATTGGATTGTACAAATTTTCGATTATACGAACACCCTTCGGTCCCAATTAATTCGGATAATCGAGGTTCTACTGTATTTTATAATACAAAAATCGCTTAGTCGGGTACCGTTTCCATCACTGCTCGGACATAGCTTGAACGCGGTTCAATACTCTTTGTCTCGACAGAACACTTGGATGCTCCTGACAGTACGTACCTTTTGCATCACTCTTTGTGCAAGTTCTTCATCTTTCATCATTTTTCGCAGTTCTGCTTTGGCATCAACTTTGGCAACTTGTAGTTTCTGCATGGAACGAGCGAGTTTTAAAGTTGAATGAAGTTCAGGCTTGTTATATTTCGACACTGAACCACAGTTTGTTCCATAATTAGTGTATCTTTGTATCGAAGCTTTCGAGGGAGACTTTTGTGCATACAGATGCTTTTGCAAACCCAGTACTTTACTTACGACTGGTTTACGACCTTTTGATGGAGTCTGTTTGCTTACACGTAGCTCTTTTTGAGTTTTCACACCCAACGTGTGGTCGTGAACAGTGTATTGCTTAGTTTGTTCTGGAGCAGAAGCTATAGGACCCAAAATTGAAAACGGTACCTTAATGCCACGTTTCAAGTTAGGCACATTACCGTCACTAGTCTGAGAAACGTTGCAGATGGCTCCCATAGGTCCGTATATTGACGCAAATCTTCCAGCAGACTTGCGTTCATTATTCAATTCTCTAGATAATAGTTGGAGATTTCTAGTTTTGCACACAGTGCTTGGCTTGTTCGTAGTAACACGATTCAATTTCGTTGGCGTCAAATCTAAATCTGAGTCCCTCTGATCAAATTCGTTTGACTCTAAGTTGAACCTTACTCGCTGTCTGGGTTCAGGAGAATGGTCTCTGTCGGGGGATAAAGAAAGTGCTTGAAGGTCAATGTCGCTATCAGAGTCCATCATGGGCACAGGGACATAAGGAACTGGATTACGATCGACGTCACTTGCCATTGTAGGAACAGGCACTTTGGAAATAGGATTTCTATCATCTTCTGACTTATCGTCATAAAGCTGCATTGGAAAAGTAGTTTTTCTTCTGCTCAGAGCTGTCTGTTGGAAGAAAAAAATAAAACGTTGATCAGTATGGAATAAATATGTGACAAAAGAGGAAGGAGGAGACAAAATTTAAAAAAAATTTACAATTTCTTCACCTACATACGGCATACTATTGCAAGAAAAAAAACTTGGTAGGGGGATGAGATAGAAATTGGCTGTGCCATATCTTTTTCTCATAACAGCGACAAATAAATGGTGGGACCTGCGACGGCGCATTCCTTCGATGGTGGCCGTGGTCATCTACGGAACGTTTTTTTTCGTACAGGTCCCCTCAGACACGGGTGGGAGCTATCTGGATTCGCCTTTGGGAACATGAGAAGAAAGGCGGCCCTTCCCCGACAGTGACTGATGTAAAGGGGTTTCTGACGGCCAGACCAACCCTTCGCACTAAAAATGGTATGGGAAAGAGTTCTTCAGCAGCCCAATTATTGAGGCACGTAAAGCGTTGTTTTCCGAAACAGGATGGTTGCACGAATGGTAACCTCTGACGAGGCCAACAGATCATTGTGTTGATGGTAATTATCTAGATTAGGGGCACCACGCCAAATCACTTAATTTTTGTACTAACAGATGCTACTCTTCATCTAACACCATTCCGCATCACGAAATACGGGGAAAACGTCTACAAACTTCTCAAAAAATTATTTAAAAGACGTAAAATGCTAGTTACAGACACGCTAAAGCTACGGCGGTGGCAGCCATAGTGTGAGGTGCTTGATTCGAGAAGCAGGGTAACTGGAAAACCTGATTTTCACAAGAACAAACGTTGCGGAAATTTTTCTTTCGTTGTTTTGTTATTGCCAGTTTCGTGTGGTTTTGTTGTTATTGTCAGGTAGGTTAGGTTTGGTTGGTTAGTTAGGTAGGTTAGGTTAGGTTACGTTTCCGTGAAATTTTAGTGAGGTGCAAATCGGGTTTTCTGGCTACCCTTCTTCCCTCACAATATGGCTGTCGCCACCGCTGTTTTAACACGTATGTGACTAGCATTTCCCGTCTTTTGAAATTTTATTTTACAACCTTACACCCTTTTCCCCCGGGTTTTATGATGCGAAATGGTGTTAGGATGAAGAGTAGCGTCGGTTAGTACAAAAATTAAGTGATTTGGCGTGGTGCCCCTAATCTAAATAATTACCGTTTTGATTTTATTGGGATCAAGGCCTAAAGAATTTTTTAATTGGCCGAAAATAAAATGTTTTACTGCCTATGTACTTGCGATCTTCTGGCCCAGTCAGAGGGTACCATTCGTGCAATTACAGAGGTAATTCTGACACACCGAGGTGTGGAGAGAAGTGGGGTAAGTAGCTATTCTTTCCATAAGCTTTTGTAGCTCACAGTGTCCGAATAAAGCTCCGCTTTGCACAGCGCATTACGATGTTATACTACAAAAAAGGACACCCATTACTTGTGAGAACATTACACGTAATACAATGGATAAAGAAACTAAATCAGCTCTATCTCAAGATAACCAACCAAAGAAAAAACAAGGAGGCACCACTGCCATTTATCCAAGCTACTACCTTCGCGTGGAGGCACTACCGTGTTTTGATTTCTGTTGTAATGTTACGCCACTGAAGTTTTACTTGTCAGTACATTTCTAACGCTTTACTTACCGCCATCGTTTTATACGTAAGAAACTACTATTTTGTTGTTTGGGCATCGAAAAACCAAATCAGGTAAACAAACGCTTAATCGACAAATTCTTCCTTTTAAACCAGCACTTGTCATCCGCCAAAAGTTCGTCAATATTTAGCAGTAGTCAAATACAGACTAGCTAAGACAGGGTTATTAAATATATGTATATACATATATTCTTTTCCCAATATCGCGTTAATCTTACTGTAAATGCATAAAATAAGGTTGTCTTCATTTTTGTGTATGCTGAAAGCTGAGAAATGAAAACGAAATTAATGTAACTTAAAACTTTTTGCTAAAAGCCCAAGTGTTGTAAAAAGCCACGAACAGCCGCGCTGTAGACTGAACTGTTAGCCAAAGCTACTTAGCACTATTCAAACACCGAACCGCGTTCTTAGCGTTTAAAAAATGTCTGAATACTGGTTTTGTAAAGCGTTAACTATAGAATTGATATAAAACCTTAATTTTTATTTTAAAAATATCACAATATATTTTGTAACGAGTGATCTTGTGGAAACGTATTTGGTTTTGAGTAGCGCCTACTAATATTTTTTCTGCGCATGCGTCTTCACTAGAAAGTCGGCAAGTAGGAGCAAAATGGCGTCGTGTTTTGCTCTGGCGAAATCGAGTTACAGTCTCTTAAGTGCTGGGGGCCATGTATCTTTCGTCATTGCGGTATGTTGGACTTGTTTTATTGGTAGAGTAGTTGTAAATCGAGGCGTGTGCTGAGCTGCGTAATATGAAAGATGTTGACTTGCTGAACTTCGACTGAGTCACACCTGGTGATCGCTGACCAGTCTGCAACCTGATTTCTGCAGTCTGCTAGTGCTAGTCTTCTGCCGGTGATTATGGCAAAAAAATTTTTTTTTTTTTGTAAAAACTTAAATATTTTATCAATTTGCTGAGGAACCACTTCCACAGCGGCTCCAAGCTCGTCCGCCATCGATCTGTATATGTGGAAGGTTGTACTATCGCCATTGGTGTAAAAGGTAAACCAAGGTCGCCGTTCACGAAAATGATGTCAGTTTTTTTCCAAATTACGAGCCTCGCTCGCGCTGTCGCGCTCGCTGCGGCTAACTACATAACATCAGAAAACGCAACCAAAAACTTAACCGGAAAACTTCACGCGCCGGAATCTAGATAGGTCGGCCATCTTGCTTGGAGCTTCTGCGGTAGTGGACACTGGTGTGGAGTCCCGCAACAGACACTCCTACTGCTTGTACGATCAAGAGCTGTTACCAGTCTTGACGTCAATGAGTCCACTCAAGAGGCTTGCCTGGCTTAAGTCTTGTTAATTACAGATTTTTCTGGCTTAGGTCTTGTTTCCGTAAGTGTTTCTTCTAGTGTTGGGCGGTATACCGGTTCTCAAAAATGCAATGGTACCAAATACCGTAGCCTACATTGTTAAAATGCTGGTATTGTTTTAATATGAAAAAGGTGCTAAAATTATAACAATAGTTCATTCAGTCCTTATATTGTAGGGCTCAAAGCAGTACAACAATCAGTTAAAGATCAACAATGGTAAAATTGGAATTATAAACAATGCACAAAAGTGGAGCCAAATATGTGTAACGTTGATGCTATAACCAGCGTAAAAACCAATGGGAAAAATAAAATTAAGTTCAAAATTCAGTAGCTTTCTTGGTGATGATTTTTTATGTGTATTTTTTGGAGGGGGGGGGGAGGGGCTACGTAAATGAAATTGATGATTCTATTTCCAACCGTAATTAGTTTGATTAAACTACTTAAAAAACATACCGATGGTACCGGAGGTACCGAAGGAAGTACCGCCAAATTGTAAGAACCGTTAAATACCGAGTACCGCGGTACCTAGGCTGGTACCGGCACCGTCACAAAATTTCGGGTACCGCCCAACACTAGTTTCTTCACATTACTTTTGAGGAGTCATTGTTGAACACACACTGAGATGCAAGCTATAATTTGGTGTCAGTTTGCTGAGCTCCAATGGTGGCTAATCCGTTGCTATTGAAACGAAGTGTGCTACTTGCTGGCTACAGAAAACAAAAACTGACGTGAATGGCACTACTGACAGTGACAGAAGCAAGCAGGGGTATAACCAGGTAAAAGAATGAGGAAATAATAAAGGGAAATTCTCTAAAATTCCCTTTAAAATTTTCTCTTGTGTTACAAGCTGTTGCGCAACATCACATGTTAATGTATTGGTGTACCAGTTAAAATTAACAAACCGATTAGCCTATAGATCATAAAATTGATTGACCTGGTAATCAACACAGGCATTTTGGGAGCGACGTCCGATTTCCAGTTGGGGGCAATAAATACCGTAACTCCATAATTTAGCAATATTGAGAGAAAAAAAAACGGGTTGAATGTAGGGTATTAAAACTTTGATTACCTACATGCACGGTTTCAGTAATTTATTTTAGGCTGAATATTAGGAAGCAGTGTAAAGTTGAATATGACTTGAGATTTGTGAAAAAAAAAACACTTCAAACTAAGTGTGTGTGTGTGGTTACAGTAGTTTGTGGTTTTTTAATACTTTCCCAACACAGATTTGTTTTCTACTATTTATTAACCAAACACTTCATTTGTGCCATTATTTAGATTCGACCTGCTGCCACGGCCGCAGCTGCTGCAAGCCCTGCTGCTGCCAGATTGAAGAAATTTTCCATTTATCGATGGGTAAGAAACTGTTCTGGTTCAACATTTTATTTTACTGGACTGCGTATGTTTAAGTAGGGTTTGAATCATGAAGAGTACGTAATTGTTTTTTTTTTTTATGTTCTTTCTCTTTCTTAGGATCCTGATAAGCCACAGGAGAAACCCCGAATGCAGACTTACGATGTTGATCTAAATACGTAAGGGCATTTTTTTTTTGTTGGTATGCTCTAAGATTTAACAGCGCTAGGTTAGTCATTTCTCATATTACAAATGCACCTTCAGTACATTAACGGGACAAACAATGATGAGCAATGCAAAAATATGAAAAATGAATTCAGCGAAATTTTCATGGACTGGTGAAAGAAGTAGCCTAGTTGTAGCATGCTGGCAGTTTTCTTGTTTGTTTGGCTTCTGTGAGCCATATGTTTACATTGGTTTTTACAATATAGCTTGAAAATGCTTTAAGCTACATTTTAAATTAAAGGCTTAGATTTTAATCTACATCACTTGAAGTTCTTGTCGAGTCAATCAATTGGTGGCTACGTTTGAATGTCAAAACTGGTTAAGTTGGCATTAGTGTTGTAAGATAAGGCCGTGAAAAGAAATAAGTTTGTTTCTCGGGTATTTTCATTCAAAAAGTAACCAAGCCACCAGGCTTTTTATTTTATTTTTTATTTTATTGGAAGTAACTCAAGTCTTACTTTCAACTGCTCAAAACACTTGTATTTTAATTTTACGGAAAAGCTTGCAAAACACGGAGTTGAAAGTGGTTAATTTAGGCTAAATAATACTTATTTTCAGCTAACTGAATTGCTTTTCCTTGTAACGGTAATAAATTTAGCTTGAACTAGCAAATAAAAAGCATCGACAAGGGGCATATTTGACCACCAGGCAGTGCCTGAGAAACAACTAATTTTTTTTTCGTAGCCTAATCTAATATTTTTGAGTTTTAATATCTAACGTTTCTTGCCCAAGAGCCGAGTTGGACCACAAATTACATATTAGTCTTTAATTTTTCTAGTATTGCACAGCCTTGAATATTAAGATAATAAGATAAAAACATGACAGGCGGTTAACTACAGGGTTTATCAGATGACCCTTCCTTTTTTTTTAACCTACATTTACTGAAGTTGAAAGGGTATAGATAAATTCTTGTGGGCCTGTTTTAAAGTACATGTGCATAATTTGAGAAAACTACTCCGAATGTTACCAGACTTTCCCCCCTGCACCCCCAGGGCCCTCTGAATCGATGTTACTTAGAAAATGTAGGTGGTAAAGGGGGAACCAACTGAAGCATAATTTAAAACCAAAATAAGTTTACCTGAAAATTATGTGATATCTTCAACACAACCCATTTGGACAAAATTATAATACTTTCCCAAAACTTGTTTTAAATGACTTTACAGTAAAAATGCCAAATGACCACCGATGAAGTTTGCCAACTTTACCCGCCTCCCAATCCTCCGCTTTGCCCACCCCAGCACTTCCAGGATTCTAAGGACTATAGGGGGAAAATGGCATCATAATCTGTGGACATGATAATGCGCTGTTGATAAAACATACTGTTAGCAAAAAAAACTTCAAAATAAAAAAAAAAGAAAGGGACTAGGTTAAATCCCTCGCGTTGGCCACATTGTAGTCTTTGCAGGGCTGTAGTAGGTTTTTCCATCTGGCTTTCCTCTTCCCACATGAATTTTCCAATAAAGCCGTTGGAGTTGGGTTATGACTTATTTGGTATTTGCATTCAATTCTGTAAATATCCTCGTCTGCGGAATTTCTATTCTGGTGCAGCAGAAACCTAGCACAGAGTAGTTCAGGGCATGGGGCGTACAGGGGTGGCGCAGCAGCACTGGGCAAAGCAAATGTAGCGGCGCTGAAAGGGGGGGTCTTGGGGGTTATCCCCCCCAGCTGCCAGCGGTGAAATTTAAAAAATGTTGGATGCAAATTATCGATTATGACGCAGTTTTAACATCATGTTAAGGAGTGTTCCGTACCATGAAAGTCGTCTTTTTTTAAGAGTCTAAATCCATTTTCTTAGCTGCCCATGCAATCTCATGTTATTAAAAAAACAAATTTATAAAACTGTTCTAAAAGAGCACACTATGGTCTTGGTGGCTGAGTGATTTCGTAGATTAGCATATCGTTTTGAAGTATGCCTATTCTAATCAGGAAGTAGAAAGAGGACCTTAGTAAAATCTCTACCAAATATCGTAAGAGTATAAGGCTACGGGATGTATTTTGTCTTACTCTAGATATTTTTCTCATCTGTTGTCTTGATTGGAGGTTTGCTCCTCACCGTACTAAATTAAACTAGTTTTTCTCGCTATTGAATGTAGGAAAAGCTGCCCACTTGCGGCATTACAAAATAGCTGAAGCGATTTAACACTTAGGCAACTAACGTACTAATGATAAGCAGCATTATATTGCGCGAGAATATTTTTACATTGCCACGGTACACAACAGATGATGGCATTTTAAATAACACTGGCAACTAAGTAAACCTGCATTGAAGACTAAAAAAATAATTTGTATGATGCTGCACAGTGTGTGGCGCTTGTAGTGGTTATTTAATCACTCCGGCACCGTACTTCGCTTTGCGCGCTTAATTGGAGATTACTACGTCTGCTTTTCCCCCTCATCTCCCCTGATACCCCCTCCCAAATTTGTGTGTGCCTTGTGTGTCAGCTAGGTGGCCGCAAAATCCGACACCAAAAGAGGAGGGGTAGAGATGGGAGAGGAAAAAACAGTGACGAAAAGGGGTTGTTTTTACTTTCATTTAGAAATGTCTTCTAGCTCCATAAAAGAAACGAAAAGTTAGGACAAAAAAAACGTTTTGTGTTCAGTGTAAAACAAACTCAATCTAAGACAAAAAAAAATCAGCACAATAATTTTTTTCCGACCAGCGCTAAAAGTCAACAAAGACGGCAGCGCACCGGGCAAGTGCCCGGCTACCCGCCAGACCAGAACGTGCCTGGTTCAGGGTTATGTCAAAGTTTTTAATTTTAGCACTGTCATCGATGAGAATTATCAAGTTTCATTTAACTTATTGCTGTTCATTGCTACTTAGCACCCCACCAAATGGATGTGTATTTTTGTTGTGATCACAAGATGTGTTTGAATGTTGTAAAACCGACTTAACTAAATTCATAATTTTTGCTTGCAAAGTGGTTTATTTTACCCAATCTTATTAGATTTTTGTTTTTGTTTGTTGTTCTAACGTCCATTCTATTTTATTTCACAGGTGTGGACCAATGGTTCTTGATGCACTGATTAAAATCAAGAATGAAATCGATCCAACTTTAACTTTCAGACGGTCGTGTCGAGAAGGTAAAATCAAGTTAAAATGTTGTACTGTAGTACTACGGATGCTGCCTTGCCTTTGTTACTTGCGGTTGGGCATCACCGTAAATAAATCGTGTATTAAACGCCCATGGGCTTGTAAAATTATTTTGTCAGTTTTCTAAACTAACTTCTATCCAGGGAGGGAGTTTTCTATCACGGAAAAGTCAGCGATAATGTAGTCATTTTTGTACGTGATCTGAATTCAATCTAGCTTTAACACAATGTCTTTGTACTTATTTATTCACAAATTTAGGTTATTCTATAGTCTCTCCTCCAAAATTTAACATAATTCGCAGCTAAAACTAATTTCTAACCATATAAACTTTAGGTAACTTCAGGTAAGCGGATCATGGCCGTAAAAAGATTATGCCTACGCGATCGATCATTGACATGCGTGATCTGAATTCAGTCTAGCAAAAACACAATGCCTTTATTCTCATTTATTCACAATTTTAGTTTATTATATCGTCCTCCTTCCAATATCTAACATAATTCAAAGTTAAAACTAATTTATAATCCACCACCAACCTTCAAAACACCAACGCGATTCACGGCCGTGAACAGTGGTTTAGTCGTGCAGGAGCGGCACTCCTGCACTTTTTTCCCTGGGGGAGCGCCGCTCCACCATTTTTTTTGGGGTGGGCCAGTCCTCTGCCATTTATTCTCAACGGAGGCATGCTCATATTTTTTTCACAGCACCGCAACCGCAACATCTGTATTGTTGTTGGAGTCACTGAAGATTCAACAATTCATGGTAACATGCCTATGCAGGTCCTGCCTGATTGACTGTAATCAATCAAGAATGTGTCTGGTTGCGCTTGGCCATCGCTTCTGTTTAACTGGGCCCCCCCCCCCCCCCATCTCCCCATTTCCATGAGCCACCTGCAGCTCCTCCACTTATTTTTTTACCACTACACCAATGACCGTGAAGCACATGTTGTGCTGATGCAAATGTCCAAAAAACGTGACCTGGCTGACGCTTGAGATCCGGAAGACCGCGTAAAAACATTATTTTCCGGCTGGCCAAAAACGTGAACCGCCTGACGCCTCAGATCTGGCATGACCTTGTAAAAAAAGTTATTTGATTTCCGGTCGTGAATGGCGTTGTCATTTTGATGGTTGGTGATGATTATAAATTACTTTGGATTATGTTAGATATTGGAAGGAGGACGTCTAATAAACTACATTTGTGAATAAATGAGAATAAAGGTGTTGTGTTTTTGCTAGACTAAATCCATTTCAAGCTCGTCAATTATCAATCGCTCGAATATTTCTGACTTTTTCATGATTTACAAATGCTACCATGGACCGTGTTGGATTAAAAGTTGATTTTGTTAAATGTATGAAGCTTTTACTTAATTTTGACACAGAAAAATGAAGATTTAAGTGGATGAAACGTTGATTTCGTTAAAATGTAATAAGATATCAGGTAAATCTGCCACAGAAAGATTTTTAAAGGGCGTCACAGGGGTCGAATTTCCAAATTTTGATCCGGGTACAAATTTGCACCACAAATCTGTTGCTGGGGTGCAAAAAAAGTCTTTGGAGTGCAAAACCAAAATGTAAACCAACAATGTGGTCTCCTATTTTATAGCCATTGAAAATTCTAACATTCAGCATCTCAATAATATGTATTGTTTTCCTGCATTTTGCTTAAAACTGACTTAATTTCTCTATTCAACTGAAAAACCTATACACATAGTTTAATCAAAGGGTTGTAAATACTGGAGTTTAACTAATTTGAATGGAATGGTGCCACAGGAAATCTAATTCCAAGCTGTTTAAAATGCCTCAAACCGCAGCTCTGTAGCTTGTGTGGTTCAAAAGTTATGGAAAACTCAACTTTGGTGTGCAATTTTGCACTCCACGAGTTGCTTCTGGAGTGCAATTTGCCCCTGTGCATCCAAATATTTCGACCCCTGGCGTCAACAACAGTGTATCACGATTTTTGACCTTCAAGCATTTTAGGAGGCTGGGCATTAGCATTAACTGGGCGTTTAATACGCGATGTACGGTATGTCAATGACCCAATTTTAGGCTTAGGAAATGCCCTCAGGCTCAGGTTCGTTGCACGTAAAAGATCCTGTGTGTTTATTGGCAAAGTTATCCTCTCTCCTTAAAACCAAGCTGTTCTCACCCATAGAGATCTCTAGACCGACTGTTTCGCCCTTGTTTGGACCCATCAGTAGAGAATACTCTGTGGATGAGAGCGTAGGTGCCTTGCTGGTGGTAAATTAGCAAGCTCAAAACCCAACTGGTTCAAGCTAATGATCACGTCGCTGCTTAGACTTCTACGTGAAGCGCATCGTCATTTCATGAAAAGAACATTTTGGGGTTTGATATTTAGTTCCAGGTCATGTAGCGTACACAGTTAGTGATAATACCAACAGGTTCTCTTTCATTCAGTGCGAAAATGCTTTAGCGAAAAAAAAGAAGGGAAGAGAGTAAATTTTTAAACTTGTTGCTGTTGTGCTGTTTTAGGGCATGTTAATTAGTGAACTTTTGTCTGTAACTACCAAGCACGCTAATCAACTATGACATCTATTGTAGACAATATCTCAGCTCCTACTATTGTTAGTGGTTTCCCACTTTGAATCCTCGGGTTTTCCCCTCCCTTATTAGACTTTGGTCTTTTTTCAAATCATCTAATGAGAAGAGACACATAATTTCTACTAAATTATGTAAAATGCATCTCCAACAATTTCTGCTCTGAAGACCAAATTATGTCATCGAAAAATAAAGAAGTTTGCGACTTTATAGTGCAAGCAAACGGACTCGCCAAATTGCAACACAACCTTATGTAAACTTCACATCAAAAAGATATAACTTCATTACAAAACTGACTCCCCAAGTCTAAATGGTTAAGAATTCTTTTCTGTCGGCATCCTTAGTAATCGTCCTAGTATAAAAGTTTTAAACAGGCCATCCATCGTCTACAGTGTGTCCCAAAAGTCACTTGCCATGTGGTAAAAGTGTACTTCAGGCAAAGCGTTAACACAGGAACGCTCAAGCACGACCGTGTTAACAGCAGAGAAACTTGTTTAGCTTGTGTTATTGTATGGTGACCACCATTGAAGCTGTAGAGATGCAGCAAATGAATTTTCACCAGCGGCATCCCGATATCGAGAAACCATCACATCAAGCGTTGTCAAATTGATTGAGGAAGTTCATTAAATCTCTCGATGACTTAAAGAACAGAATTGCGCAAACAATTCGTGGAATAACTCCACAGATGTTTGGCGGCAGGGCCGCCGCCATAGATGACCTTGGAAGCCGAATTGAACATCTGTGCTAACCCTCATATGATAAGTACTTTTGGGACACACTGTAGATAGCTTTAGAAATTTCTTACTGTAATGTAGTAATAAAGCGACTAACACTAGGGATCATCCGAATCCGAACCGGCAAAATTTTGAATGTCTGGGCGATTTTTCAATAACTTCGCTAATTTTTGGCCGTTTTCAACATTTCAATATACCATTCGAAGCGTTTTTTCACCAGATTTCCAATGGATCTAATTTCAAATGACTACCATAAACTGTTCAGAAGTTATAAGGGAAAAACCAACGAACAAGTTGTGAAAATCTCGAGTTAAGTCTTGAAACTTTACTCAGCTAGAGAAAAAAATTTAGTCTGTAAAAATTGGAAAGGGCTGAAGCAGTCCAACAAAGGTTTTATTTTGGATTCGGTTAGGATCCGAATCCGATTCACCAAATCTTGTAAATTTTCCGGATCCGAATCGGATTTGGTAAAAGTAGATTCGGTCGATCCCTAACTAACACAAAACAAAATTTGCTTGAATTGGTTGCATTTTAGAGGGCATTTTAGCCGATTTCCACTGGAAACAAAGTACATTTCTGCAAGTTTTCTGAAATTCTGCAAACTCGACTGCTCATTTTAGAATGTCACCATTAACTCACTACTCACAAGAAAAACATTTGCATCAGCTAATTAATGTTAGGATCAAATATTTAAAAAAAAAAGTAGTGGTTTTTATTTAAATTCATTTATTTTATTTCATTTCATTATCCAAACCCCTTTTGAAATCTAGACAAGTAGACACTTGAATCTACAGGGCAGTAAAATATTGCAACTTAAGTATTCTCTGATTTAGACAACGAATCTTTGTTTTTATTATTTATGCATTCTTAACTGCTGAAGTGGAGTTTATGATGGTGGGTATCTGGTAACAACAAAGTCGTTCTGTTTCAGAGTAATGCTTGTGTGTGTTACTGTCAGTTTGGTGGTATGTTTCTGGAAATGTAATCTTAGCTCTCTGTGGGTTTAACAAGACAACTTCAACTAAAATTATTCTACACCTACTTTGGCGATGTACAAGCTGTTTCGTGGCATTTCAAGTGTCAGTCCCAAATATTAAACGTAATATTGTGCCGTAAATCGTGTATTAAAAGCCCAGTTGAAGCTAAAGCCCACCCCCTAAAATGCTGTAAAGTCAAAATCATGGAATAGTGGAGTTAAAGCCCACCCCTCAAATTGTCGTTTTTCTACGAAAAATTATCTAAAAGTTATATGATGTGAATAAAGATAGTACTGCTTGCTATTTTTACTGGCCCTTCTCCCTCCCTATGGTAATAGTGGACTCTTCCTTTAGCTCCTAGCACCTGCACAAGGCCTGGGCATCTGTCACCTAAGCCTCATCCCTTCTTCACAGCAATTAAAAGGATGAAAAATTGGTCTTTCAGAGATCGTTCAAAAGCTTCGAATTTTCTGTAATAAGATATCCAGAAAGTTAAAAAATTAATAAGGTTGATTTAAAGCCCATCCCCCTATTTTTGCCAAATTAACTGCTTAAGCCCATGGGCGTTTATTCCACGATTTACGGTAGTAGGAACTCTGACCATCACCAAAAAGTCAAAAGTACTTCATCACGTGGCTAAATTCAGTCAGAATGAGGAAAGGATGCTAAGGATTTAAAAACTGTTTTCCAACAATTGACAGTACTTTGAAATTACAGTAACTTCAGAATATTCAGTAATTTCATGTACTTTGAAATCCCAGTTTTGTGCTTGTTCATGCAACTGTTCTTAACTCTGTGGAAATCTGATTATACCACAGGAAGACATTATTTTGATTGCATTAAACGAACGTTGCCGACACAGGCACACAAATAATAATTGTTCATCATCACTTCTGTTGGTTTTTTTTTAAACTCTGCTGATGATTTTAACGCAGCGAATGATTTAGTGGCTAATCCCTTGTATTCATTAAATACATTGTTCAATTACAGGTATTTGTGGGTCTTGCTCGATGAACATTGGAGGTTGCAACACACTGGCTTGCATTAGGTAAGTACGTGCCAATTTATTGTGTCTACACTGCTGTGGGTGACACCATCGACTTAGACAACTTCACCATCCATCAAACTGAAAACTTAGCCTTACCAAAAGCTACTACCCTACCCCTTTTTCTGAGGCCCTCAATCTCCCTTCGCGAACCAAAAATGTCTGGAACAGACTTCACAGGATACGAGATGGGTCCAAATATCTTGTTTATTCTTCACTCTTGTCAGCTGCTTCACACTCGGCTCTCACTCTCCTGGTTACTAGGGATGGGTCGGTTTCATTTTGTTGACTTCGGTTCCGGTTTAGGTTTCACGCTCACAAAACCGCGGTTTCGGTATCGGTTTTTTCTACCATCCACCCCAACCAGCTATTTCTAGTTTTTTTTCTTGTATCAGTATTATTACTAGCTTCTGACTCCTGCTTTCACTTTCAGCAGCGTCATAGACCATGGTCCTAGCTGTGGCATCATTTTCCTCTACTATTTTCTTTTTAATGATAAGGAGCTTTGCTGTCATTTATACGTAGAAAATGACAATTATAAAAAAAAACTTAGAAAAACAAATCAATTTTTGATTTTTCGAACACCGTACGAAAAACCGACACAAAATCGAAAGTTCGGTTTCGGTTACCGACCCATCCCTACTGGTTACCCTCTTAAATTCCTGAACAGTAGCTACCATTTATATAGTTGTAGGTAGTGGTGGCAACAATTAACCGATAATGGGAATGTGCATTACTAGAAAATTTCGAGCCGAGTATGCAACGTATACTCGAACTCAGCTCGTCGGTTGCATCCATACTCGGAAAACTCGAATCCGGTGAAATGTGATAACTTCATCAATTTTTAACCGATTTTGATGTTAAATATACCAAATTTGACGAGGGCATTCCGGTGGTGCAAATTAAAAGCCACTAGCTCAAACTATTTTAAAGTTGCATCTTAAAAACTGGAAAACAAGTTGTAGACGTTGACCTGCACAATCCAGCATCGCTTCGTCTGTTGCAAACTCGGCTCATCTCAAATTAAAATTATTCTACTTGCACATCCCTAACCAATAACCATATAAAATACGCTTAGTAGGATTTGAAGTTTGGGTTTTGGTTAATCGAACCTAAAATACCCTACTCAATAAGTGCTGGTTCATCATTAACTTAATTCGTTACATTGCTGCAGTTTTACCGAAGCTGATGTTGCTGCTGTATCTCCCCCATCCCCCTTTGCTACAAGCTACCAAAGAATCTTCCCACCAATCTTCCCAACTTACGGAAACGAACACTGCCGGGCGAAGCGACATCTTACCTTAGCCGACTATCTAGACAGGCTGTAGTCGGCACAAACAAATTTGCACTGATGAAACTAACACTAGGCTACTGAAACAGAATCACCGGCTATTTTTTAAAATTGTCGAAGCTTAATGCTGATAGAAAATGAGTTTTATTGGTGGGATGAAAATGATGCGTTTTGTGAACTCTGAAGATAGCGAAGTTAGTTCAGAAATATTTTTGTGCGTCTGCTACATTGGTTCCGTTAGAAAGAGTTTTTCGTGCTCTGGTACAAATACGGATTGCTTAAAAAAGTGCATTATTGCCAGAAAACGTTGATATGCTGATTTTCTTAACACACAACATGCGAGAGGATAAATTTTAAATGGTTTTATTAATGCGTACCCAATGCAGTAGGCGTTCAAGTGAGTGTCATGTAGATCAAGTTTGGGACTCTGCCTGAAAACAGCAGAGAAGAAATTATTTATTCTCCTTCGTAGAATCCTCCTCACTGTGTTACAACATTGGGATCCTTCCCTATGCCTACGGCGCTTTTTTACCTCATTAACGCAGTCATTTATGCAAAATATTGCGTCACTTCCGCCTCTATCCCGCTTCCCCCTACCCTGTCCGCGTCCACCCACTCTTTTTCTTGCCGCTGGCGCGTGCAGTCAGACATTCTTAAGCTAAGATTGTTGAATTCCTAAGGGGAATTCGTTTCGAAAGATCGTTTTCGCAGTTGAACTGAGGTGCGCCATCTTTCCAAGCAAAGCAGCGTGGCTACGAGGCTACGCGATTGGTGGTGAGTATTTCTATCGATACTGGTTGGAGAGTATTAAGATGGCGGCCGGCATGGTAACGGCAGAATTTGTGGGAACGACAAACGTGGCGGCCTGTTAGGCCGGCCGAGTACGTCCGCACGTGGATATAATTGCTTCTTGAGAACGTGGCGGCAGTGGTTTAATGCGGATTGTCAGGTTCGTAGTATTTGTTTTTGTTTTGTGTGACGGAATTTGAAGGAGAAGGTGTGGTTGGGAGTTCATATGTGAAACCCATTGTCGGAGTCGGTAGCTGACCGAACCGGCGGGAGCCGCGAGTGGCGGACGGTGGAAAAAGTAGTTGGTGTTGGTAATAAGAAAGTACGAATGGCTCGGTTTTAAAATTTTTTTTTTTTTGGACGATGCGAAACACTGGGGCGTGTAAGGCATCGACGATACCGAGCGGGAGTAGATGAGTTTTGTTGTGTGTGCGGTTGGATTGTTGGAAAACAAGCGCTGGAACGGAGCTTGAAAATGATGAGCACATGGCGTGCTGGAAGTTTGAGAGGCCATAGGGCAGAGTGGGCGGCCATTGGGGCGTCGCCGGCGGTGTTGGATGTTGTAGACGGTGCTGGTCTAGAGTTGGGAAATACGCCACCGCTGAAGGCGGTTTCGGCGAGGCCGCCGTTGTTTGACGATGCGAAGGAGATTGCCCCGAAATTGAGCGAGATGTTAGCTCAAGGTGTAATTGAGAGAGTGAAAAACGGAAGTGTAGGATTTGTGTCGCCAATATTTTCAGTGGCAAAGCCGGACGGATCGATCAGGATAATTTTGAACCTGAAAGGCTTGAATGAGTTTGTAGTTGTACGGAAGTGCTACTTGGATACACTACCAAGGGTGGTAGAACATTTACAACCAGGGTGGTGGATGGCTACCATAGATCTGTCTCAAGCATACTATGCAGTGGCAATAAAGGACGGTGCACGACGGTTGTTAATGTTTTCCTGGCAAGGTTGTCTTTACCGTTTTTGTGTGCTGCCGTTTGGATTGGCGTCAGCCCCGGGTACTTTTATGAAGCTTATGTCAGTGGTGAGGCGCTTCTTGCGCCGGGCCGGTGTGTTAATTTTCATTTACCTGGATGATTTTGCAGTAGTAGGCCCGTCCGCAGCAAGTGTGCGGCGGGATGTGCGGAGAGTGTTGGAAACCTTGCGGAAGTTGGGATTTTTCGTAAATTACGAAAAGAGTGTGCTGGTACCGTCGCAGGCGGTGCGATTTTTAGGAATGATGTTGGATCTAGAGTCAGCCCGTTTTGTGCTGCCGCCTGAGAAGCAGGCTGGTATGGTAGGCATGGTTGCGAGGCTGCAACAAGACCCGGTCACGGTTGTTAAGGAGCTTCAACGGTTGTTGGGGCTGGCAGAAAGTTTGTTGTGTGCCGTGGAGTACGGCAAGTTGCACACACGATGGTGGCAACATGACCTGGTGACCTGGTGTCGTGCGGGAGTGCGCGGAGGAAGCCTCTCGCACGGTTCTTGCGAAGATTTGGACTGGTGGGCGAAGGCTCTGGGTCGCTCAGTGGTAGCAAAATCGTGGGTCTCGGTGGAGGCCGCAGTAGTGGTGACAACGGACGCGTCGGACATGGGCTGGGGAGCAGCCACTGGGGATTCGCAAGCGCAGGGGAGGTGGCAGCCCAGGGAGGCTGCCTTGCATATAAATGCAAGGGAATTATTGGCTATGCTTAAAGCGCTAGACGTTTTTGGAGACCTGGTCAGGGGACTGGTCGTGCGAATCCTTTCGGATAATGTAGTGGCCGTGGCATATGTGAATCATCAAGGGGGGACAAAGTCCCAGATGCTAAACGCCATGGTCCGTTGCCTAGAGCAGCGTAGACGTCAGTTGGATTGTGTGGTACAGGCGGCATTTGTGCCGGGGAAGTTGAATGTGACAGCGGATGGGCTGTCTCGAAATTTCTGGGACAGATTTGACTTTCGATTGTGTACTGCTGCGTTCCAGAAGATTTGTAGGTGGTTTGGGACGCCAGACGTGGACGTATTCGCATCGGAGGCGACGGCCCAATTGCAGCGATTTGGGTCGTGGGGACGCTGCCCAGGGGCAGAGTTTGTGGATGCGTTCAGTGTGAACTGGGGCCCGTTCTTTCCGTATCTTTTTCCCCCGTGTCCTTTAATTGGACGTTGCGTAGACAAACTCATCGTGGATCGAGTTGAGTGGGCAGTACTAGTGACACCGGACTGGCAGTGTGCAGCCTGGTTCGTCCGGCTGTTGGCCTGCGCCAGGGAGGGACCTTATCCCTTGAAGAGCGCAGGGGCCCTTCTCTGGGACCCGTACTTGGACGCCGAGGTGGCGGATGAGTGGGGTCCCTGGGTAGTCTGGGGTGTAGGTACTGGTTGATTATTAAGTGGGACCAAGGTCACCACAGCCATATTCGGAGCGATTCCGAGGTGTGCACTGCTTCCTAATCTATCCCAATGTTGTAACACAGTGAGGAGGATTCTACGAAGGAGAAATGAAGATTCTCCCAGAGAACTTGTTCTCGCCAGGAGAATCTAAGTTCTCTGAGAAGAATCCGACGAAACTGTGTTACAAAACAGGGCCCGCCCGCCTCCCTGCATGGAATCGTGCGTTCACAGCAAGAAAAGAGTGAGTGGACGCGGACAGGGTAGGGGGAAGCGGGATAGAGGCGGAAGTGACGCAATATTTTGCATAAATGACTGCGTTAATGAGGTAAAAAAGCGCCGTAGGCATAGGGAAGGATCCCAATGTTGTAACACAGTTTCGTCGGATTCTTCTCAGAGAACTTAGATTCTCCTGGCGAGAACAAGTTCTCTGGGAGAATCTTCATTTTTTTCCAAAACTGTTGGAAGTGAAATTGACTTGCATTACTGTTCTTTGAGATTGTGCGTTATTTTATTGGTATGAATTTCCACAAAGTATTTCATGAACTCTCAAGGTTACCGTTGCCATTTTGGTGTGTTTAAATTCCTTCATAACTTTAGCAGAAAAAGAAGCAACGTGAAACCTTGTTTGAACAAACACTGTTGGAATGAAACTCCTTTTATTAAAAAAAACAAAAAACAAGATTGTAAATGTTCATTTGGTTGCAGTTGATTGGATCCATCAAGGTCGCTGGATTTGCGATCAATTTATTCGTTCAAGCTGATGTGTCAATCCATACTAAATATCGATCTGTTTAAATGTTATTCCTCCCTGGTTTGGGGTTTCAAACCACCAAATCTGGTTAGCTGTAAACATTTTTGAAAGCTAAAATCTGAAAAATGTTTACAGCATGTCAGATTTGGTGGTTTGAAACCCCAACCCAGGGAGGAATAGCATTTAAACAGATCAACATTAGTATTGATTGACGCATCAGCTGGAACGAGTAAATTGATCGCAAATCCAACGACTTTGATGGCATTAGTTCAGGAAATTACACAAACACCACCACGATGAACACTACTCCAATGTTCACTTAAATTTACGGTGAACCCTTTCACCTTCTTCTGCAAGCTTCAT
>JAHWFP010117914.1:24438-49427 GCA_023313725.1 Lithobius niger | reverse complement strand
GGTTTAGCACTCAAAGGGTTAAGGTGGTTCACGTTTCTTCTAACGAACTGAATACGGTTTGAATCGAACACAGAATAAGTTCTTCAACTTCGGATGTTGCCCACGCACGAGTATTTCGTCAATTTCCGAACGTATTGTCGCTGTAGCAGTGGTTACCATAGTAAGGATGCCACCATTTTTTTTATTTCAAGTTCGCCTCCTACGAGAACCTGTGCTGCCTTCTGGTGTGGCTATTCGGTCACTTTGGCGGAAACAGGTAATATGACGTCACACCACCCCGCATTCTCCGAACATTTTTGGTCGCTAAACTATTGGTCCAGATCTGCTAATGAACCATCTTCTCTAGTCGCTCCATCTTTGGGTGAACTGAGCAGCTATGACCAGGGCTGTTAGTTATAAGGAGGCTGGTAGTACCAGTAAGCAACTCCAGAGGTCTCCGCAGCACTTCACAATCTTACCCACACTACCGTGGCTCCACCTATCTGCAGGTGCAATACATAACCATACAATTATAATCATAGTATGTGGATATGTACCATACTTAGCTATATTCAACTACATCATATAGGTGCACTAGCGCTACTTAGCACTAGTTCACGCTGTTATGACAAATAGTGCCAAAACATTTCAGTTCCGGCAACAAGCAGCATGTTGCACATGAAAGCTGTACACACATTGTAGTTTCCAAATCCATTGGGAAACACTCCCGGAAGTGACGTAATCCGTGATGACGTCATCAAAATAGCCTCCGTGCGATGTACTACATGTCTATTATCTCCGGAACAAATCGATCAATCCTAACGTGCGACCTATTGTTGGAAAGATAATTTAATTTTCTAAAAGAAATACCGGAACAATGTATGCCGTAAACCTATTAGTTTCTGCGTAATTTGAAGGAAAACACATTATGACGTCCTGAAAATGGACTTCATGCCACATACTGAAGCTCGTGTAACTCCGGAACTAATAGACCAATCTTATAGTGTAACCTATCGTTGGAAAGATAATTTAATCTGTTAAAAGAATTGCCAGAGCATTGTTTGCCGTATATATTAGTTTTTGTTAAATATATATGCAAACATATCATACCGTAATAAAAATTACCGCCATGCGATATACTAATCAGTAGTATCTCCGGAACGAATATAGCAATCTTATCTTGTGACGTATTGTTGGAAATATAATTTAATTTGCCAAAAGAACTGCAAGGACGATGTATGCTGCAAGTCTCATTCGTATAATTTGAGGGAAAAACCTACACGTAATTATTGCCACTTTATATGTGTAATTAAAGTTGTTTTTATTCTGCGTTTTGTTATCTATAATGTATTCACTTGTGCTGCAAGTGATAATATAGAACATAACACAGCCTTCAGTACATCGGCAAACTCATTCCATGGAACACAGGCATGTCTCATCTTCACCCACCAGAAGGTATGTCTGTGATAACCAGTCTCAACGTAGGACAATCGAAAATTAAAGCAGAATAGGCTTGCCCGAGTCCTCCACAAGTCTTCCTCGTACAACTAATGTTCATGTGATGCACCGTGGTAAATTACACCAGCGAAGAAAAAATCATTGATGCACCCGTGAAATGACGGACTGGACCACGAAGGTAAAGTGTTATCCTGGACAGCCTTCCATTCCCGTCAAAATCACCATGAAGGTTTCAAAGGTAGATGCACATCAATTCTGCTCCCACTACTACGATATGATGTGAATTTCCTATCCATGGTTCATCATGCCATGAACATGAACATCTTCTTAATAATAAGTATTCTTAAGACGATTAAGCCATCACAGACACCAGTTTAAGGCCGATCAACCATCACAAAGTTGCACCTAGAAATGGCTGCAATTTCAATGATTGGTTGTGAGTTAGCAGGTAGTGGCTACAATGAAAACTTTGTTCAAGCCTGTGTTGCAACACCAGGGAGGGCAGACAGCATTCTGAGGACATCGCATGTAAAACAAAGTAGGTACGCACACAAGGTTCGCATCGCAGACCTTCATATTCTACAGTACGACGTTATCAGAATCAGGGTGATGACGTGACAGTTCACACAGTCGTTTAAGGGGAGGCAACAAGAATCGGCTGTAATGATGTTCTAGGATGGATGACAACTGCTGGGGTAACGTAGCCTCTATAGCCTCGCAAGTGTACTAAGAGAGGTACGGGATGTCATATTAACAATGACTTACCTTTACACTTCCGTGTGCCTTTACACTTCACAGGCCACTGCTTAAGTGACGCACTGTGAACAATAAAACGTAGCTTTAATAATTTACCGTTTCCAAAAGAACCCCATATAAAGTGGCAATAGTTACTACACATTATGTTTTCCTTCACATTTCACAAAAAAATAAAATATTACGGGATACATTGTTCAGGCATTTCTTTTAGAGGATTAAATTATTTTTCCAATGATAGGTCACAAGATAAGATTGATCAATTAGTCCGGAGATACACGAGATTAGTATATTGCATGGTCACCATTTTGAGGAGGTCATAATGTGCTTTCCTTCAAATTACACAGAAACTAATAGATTTACGGCGTACATTGTTCCGGCATTTCTTTTAGCAAATTAAATTATCTTTCCAACAATAGGTTGCATGATATGATTGATCAATTAGTTCCGGAGATAAAAGAGATTTAGCATATCGCGTGGTGGCCATTTTGATGACGTCATCACGGCTACAAGTCGTCACTTCCGGGAGTGTCTCCCGGCGGATTTGGAAACTACAACATGTGAGCAGCTTCCATGTAAAATATGCAGCTTGTTGCTGGAACTGAATTGTTTTTTGCACTAATGGCGTGCACTACACATGTAAACATACTAAGCACCTTAGGGTGTGACTAACACCATAGTAATATTCTGCAACATCTATTGGCAGCCTAAGGCTCAATATCACTAGCATACAGGGTTCCTTTCACTACAAATCATGGCTTGCTATTTTTTGCCCTAGCACTATTAAGTACTAGTAAATGCATTGGAAATTATTTTAATCCTAAACACACATTTAGTTTAAGTAATAAATATAATCAGTTTCGTAACTTGTTCTGCACTTGTTCGTAGGAGGTTTCGTAATTTGTCTAGAAGTGATCATTCGGCCGAGAACAACCTAAAACTTTCAGCCCAGTTTAAAGTACAGCTAAGACAACTGGGGCCTTCCTGCTGTCAAAACTCACCACTGGACCTTTCTCAATTAACTTACCCCCATCTTCCATTCGCTCTTTCATACTTGGATGCGACGTAACAGATTTTCCAAATCCTATGCCATGAGTTTTTAATGCAGTGGGAGCTAGAAATTAAGAAACAAATCAGGATGAGCTTTAATCTTTTAAGCGCTATGCTCGAGCAAACTCGACCCAAGCACAGGTTGAAGTATTAAAAACAGAGTCCAAACTATGCATGAGATGGGCAACAATGCACAAATGACAACAATACTATGTTCCCTTAACAAGCCGACTCTAGAGACGGCCGTGGCCGAGTTAGTAGAGGCACGTGCCTCACGTTCAAGAGCTCCTTCAAGTTGCTAGTTCGAGTCCCATCCAGGTTACCCCTACTTTTGTGGAGATATAAAATTAACGTAGCAGTTAAGGGGTTAAACAATAAGCAACCTGTTTATCATGCAAGAGATTTGAAGTTAAGAGTAAGAAAAAGTTCACTAGGTACAGAGGGTGTTCGGTTTGGTGTTTCATAAGAAAAATATCAAACCGAACATTATTTCTACTTCTAGTTGACAGATTTTCATGTTTGACTACACCATTTTGAGGGTTTTTTTTCACCAGCTTTCTGAAGTTAAAAAGAACATTTTGCCGGCCCCCAGCCAGGCCGGCTAAAAATGGTTTCTTTTGCTGTAGAAAGTACTATACCTGTCAGTTTTTGCATTACTGTCCCAGTGATGCTGTTGGTTGCTTGAGAAATCGCCACCTCAGTGACTCAACTGCGCATGCGCAGTCCTCCCTATATAAGAGCGGCGGCTACGCGGGCTCGCCATCTCTTTGTCGCTCGATTTTGTCAAAAGGTGACTCGAAAGGGGAGGCAGGGAGGGCCCTAAGGTATAGTACTTTCTACAGCAAATGAAACCATTTTTAGCCAGCCTGGCTGGGGGCCAGGCCGACCTCGTCAAGTTAGGTGGCTGGCACCTTTTGACTGAGTTCCCTGAGGTTCTAAGGCGGAATGTCACCTGTGTTGATCTGAGCAAGGGGTACTGCGGAGAAGAGCCCTTGAGAGATGTTAACCTTCTAAAGTTAGTTAAGTTACCCTTCAAGTGTGTGTTGGGATTTTTTTTTTTTGAAAGGAATTGATAGAAGGAGGTGACAGTTACCTTGGCCGATGTTAATTCCGGGTGACATCTCCAGTATGGTCCAGATTGCATGGGTAGTTTCTTGGTCATAGATTTGGAGGAGAAGGAGCAGTGCGGGTTGATATTCCAGAATTCAAGGCACATTTTTTTTTTGTTTTTTGGAAGAGATTCGGGTTCCGGGTGAGGAACTGTGTGTTCATGGAAAAAGGTTTTGGATTTTGGAAGTGTTCATTTGGCCCGTTGGCCGGTGTGTGAGATGTTTTCTTCAGGCCTCATTTGGAGGATGTGGTTGGAGTTCAGTTTTTTTTTTTTTATTGAAAATTTGGGGATTGGAGTGTAGATGATTCAAGGTTGAAAAAACATGGGATTCTGAAAGGTGTTCATAAGGCTAGCCAGCCGTTGACTGTGTTGTCTTCATAAGGCCACCACTCGAGTGGAGAACGAGGGGAGGCGTTAGGAGGAGATGGATGAGGGGGCTGAAGTGATGAGAGTTCCATGCTTCCAATGAGATGTTTCAAATTCAAAGTTGATTTTTTATGTAAGAGAGAGTGAAAGTTCAAGACCGGCTAGTGTTCCCATTTCTTTATTGATTTGTGGAAGGGTTGGAGCGCAGGCCCATGCAGTAGTGCCTAGCTTTGGCTCTGCAAGGGGCGCAAGGAATGTCGGAGGTTGGGGTCCTAGACAGGGCAACCATGTTGGGGAGGAGTGGGATTGAGTTTGTCGAGTCATCATCAAACTGCCAAAGGGAGTAGGCTTGGAGGTTATGAGACATTGTGGTGGTGGTCATAGACTTCCAAGCCCTTTGAGATGTGGGTTTGTTGAAAGTCACGGATTGATTCTGGGTTTTGTGGATTTTCGGAGCTGGAGAGGCCAGAATCAAAGAATTCAACCGGACGGTATGGAAAGGTTGGTTTCAGGCGTGGGTCTGAAAGCACGGATGTGATGGCCGGGTGTTGGAAGCGGCCAATTCGAGGGTAGGGTGGTCGGGACTTGCGGAGGTCTTCGATTGGGTGTAATAGCCATGGTATGAAAGTTGAAGGTGGATTTAGGCCTGTGTGTGGATTTTTGTTGCAGAGGGCTTCAGAAAGGACGTTGTCCGTTAGTTGTTTTTTGACTTTAAGGAATGAACTTCGGCAGAGAGTTTTGTAATTGTTGAGTGCTGTTGAAAAATAATGTCTTGTAGATGGAGTAAATATGGTTTCACCTTGTTGCAAATCTTGCAGTTACCCTTTTGTTTAGTATGTCGGATTTGCTAATTAAGATGTACTTGACGCCATTGTAGAGGAGAGGAGGTCAATTTGTTGCATGTAAATTGCATGATAGCGTGCATCTGGATATTTTCTAGTGTTTTTCTTATTGTTGGTATTATTCATGTAATCTTGGCCTCGTGCTCTCATGTAAAAGATCAAATAACTGTAAACCAATCGCCTTCACTTAAGGCTCGAGGCACGTGCTCTGTCACGCATGCGCCCTTGGTTTTTGGGCCTTTTTTTCTTGTGCTTCGTTCATAATAAATTACTCAGTCTGGACTCAGCAGATGAATTGACAACAGCTCCTTCTCTGCTTCCTTAATCATGTTCGAATAATTTGGAACCTTCTAAGCCTTTTCTTTAGGCTTAAGGTCCTTTAGGCCTTTTCTCTTCTTGAATTTGGAACACGACTTCTTAAGCTTTAGTCATGTTCTGAGTTAAATTCAGTTCATCCTATGGTAACTATGATAAGTTAAGCAACACTTCTAGTCTTTAAGTCTTTCTTAAGTTAGTTTAAACCTAAACTAACCCATTTTAGGTAATTTAGGAACCCAGAGGGATTTTGGCCTAAAAAACCCCGTGGTGGATATCTGTTACAAGGTATTCATTGGAAGGCATCCCTCAGGGAATGGCGGTCTCGAGGAGTGGTAAAGAGGTTCCGTCAGGGACTAATGCGCGATAGATTGGTATAAGCAAATTCATTCGCATCGACCCTTATTTACCAACTTCGTTAGGGCCACCCACTTTGGTTTGAGGCTTTCCCCTTAGCTATTTCCGCAAAACACCTTACAAACATTGGCTTTGTACTGTTTGCGTGCACGAATGTTCAAGTGAAGTTTGTGGCGTAGATTAAGCACAATACGTTCGTGGTCTACTTCCACAGCGTCTTCAAGATCCAGTCCGTAAAGGGAGGTGTCCTGATGTGATGGAGGATCATCTTTTTCCAGGTGTGCGGCAGATTCAGGGTGTGGTGGAGAGATTGAAACTACGGAGGGAGATGTAGAATCCAAGCGAAGGGAATTGTCGTCATCGGGATCGTCTTGACGAGGTGACATGGGGGTCGCAGGGATTTCGATGTCGGTGCCGGTTGGATGTCGAGATCGGAATTGCCTCGACTACCGGTGATGAAGGAGGATCCTCGAAGATGTCGGGATTTTTTGGGAGTTAAGAAATTGGAGGAGGTTGTTCAGTTCCGGGAGATTGAGTGGAGGCAATACTAATTGGAGTCCCAGATGAAGCGGATGCCTGAAGCCAAGATTGTTGTGAGAGGGGAGTATCAGCCTCGAGTGTTTCTCGGTGTTGGTGGAATTGCCATGACCGTGGAGGAAGGGGATTGAAAGGTTGGAGTAGATTCAGCTCAGAGTTTCTTGAGGGTAATTTTTTGTTGTTTAGCTTGGCGTTTTCGGGTTGAAGATAGAAGCTGACGATAGGGGTTAATCCTCCAGTAAGTGGAGTTGTGACAGATTGGGCAAGGCCGGTCATAAAATTCACATTTCCGATGATATTGGCACCCCTTGTGTGGGTCAATGCGGAGGGGGTTGAGGAGACTCGCACAATGGCAATGTCCAGGATCGTCGATTACGGGCGTACGCCCGAAATAAATGTCCTCCTCATCTTCTAAAACTTTACGCTTTTTAGTTCGAACCATGTTGAAAGTCGTAAGTGGAGAAAAACACGGTTGTGTAGCGCGCTAAGCAGCGAAATGTTGCCAACAACAAAGGTCAAGTGATCGCGCCGCGGCGGGAAAGAGCCGGAAGCATAAGGTGGAAGGCGGATGTGACGGGAGAGGTGATGCCCCTGGTGGCAGGTGCAGTAACTGGAACGAGTGAAAGAGAGGAGGCGAGATGTAGTGGCTGAGGAGCTGTGAGCGGAGTGAGGGAGCTTGTCAGGGTGTTGGGAGGCAACTCCTCGTGCCAGGTTAGTGTAGAATGCAGTTTAGTGTAGTAGTTTCCACAGTGGGAAGAGTAGACGAAAACCAGAGTGTGGAGTGATCAGTGTAATGAGTAGCACAGAAGAGGGAGAAGCGATGGCAGGAACGGATCGCCCTCCGTGCGAAGGGCAGCGAAAATGGTGATGGCGGAGAAGGGAACCGTGTGAAGGAGGGAGCCAGGCGACAGCTGTACCAACGAAGGACGGGTGTCCGGGGAGGCTGGATGATTCCGGGGGGAAACGAAAGGGAGCCGTATTGATTTCAGTTCCCAGGAAGACGGCGTGCAAAGGGGGAGTCGACTGAAAGGCAAAAACGGGTGACGATTGCTATAACGGGAGGGTCATGTCGTGGAGAACCTGATGTTTTGCCATCATCGGTGGGGGCAGGGGTCCGAATGGGAGGACCGAAGGACATAACCATGATGCGGCTAGAAGAAGGAGAACAGGAAGGGCTTCGCTGACAGTGGAATCTCAGAAAGGCGGATAACCAGTAATGGTGCGGCCGAAGGGCGTTTGTAGACGAATCCATAGGGCGGCCCCGGATCTGGCAAGGGAGCCACGGTGGCATCATCAAAGGAGGGCGTGAGGATAACCGGAGAACGGCTGTAATTCGATGGTGGGTGTTCTTTCGGGCGGTGTGTATTCGACTTTGTATGAGAGTCGTGACTGTGATACAAAGGACGGCCGTAGTACGGTGTGGGTGGAGATTGTCCATTCGGACGGTGGGTTAGTCCCGGGAATTCACGGGAAAGGAGCCACGGTGGTGGTGCTCCAAAATGGTTAGTGTGGGGACGACCGAAAGGGCGATGGATGGTGGTTGTCCTTTCGGACGGTTTGGTAAATGGTCTATCGGATGGTGTACCAATTGGACCCAAGGGGGCCAGGGTGTATGGATGAATGGTGTGTGGTCAAGGAGAAGAACGACCGTAAGGCACGGATGAAAATAGTTACCCATTCAGATGGTAGGTTGGTCCTTGGAACAGACGGAAGGGTGGAGTAGTTCTTTCCTAATGGAGGACATCTGGTGGGGGCCAGGGCGGCTGGCATGCAGGTAGTAGATGTAGGTAGTCCTATCGGATGGTGTGGATGGTGGTCCTTTCGGACCGTGTAAGTGGAAGTCCTTTCGGACGGTGTAGCAAGATTAAAAGACAGGTCACAGTGTAAGTTGTGTTTAGTATATATTATATTTATTTTTTTATTTATTTTTTGTTGCAACGTAGGGCGTGAGAGCTTAGGAGGTGATGACCGAATGGCAGAATTGAAGGAAGTTGGCCATTCGGACGGCGGGTCGGTCCCGAGAACGCATGGGAAGGGAGCCATGTTGTTTTCAGTTCCAATGAACGGTGCATGGTCGAACAAAGGAACGTCCGAAGGGCAAGGTAGTGTTGGTTGCCCATTCGGGCGGTGGGTCGGTCCCGGGAATGCACGGGAAGGGTGCCATGTTGTTTTCAGATCCAACGAAGGGCGAGCGGTCTTGACAAGGAACGACCAAAAGGCGAGAAAGCCAATTTGGAAGGTGGATCGAACCTGGGAAAGCATGGGAAGGGAGTCACAGTGTTTTCAGTTCTAACGGAGGGCAGGCCTTACTAAGGAACAACCGAAAGACGAGCAGCCAATTCGGAGGGTGGGACGGTCCCGGGAATGCACGGGAAGGGAGCCACGTTGATTTTGGTTTCAACGAAGGGCGAGCAGTCCTACCAAGGAACGACCGAAAGGCGAGATAGCCATACAGAAGGTGGATCGGAACCGGGAATGCATGGGAAGGGAGCCACGTTGTTTTCCGGATCCAACGAAGGATGGCTAACTTACTAAGGAACGACCGAAAGGCGAGGTAGCCGATACGGAAGGTGGATCGGCCCCGGGATTGCACGGGAAGGGAGCCACGTTGTTTTCGGTTCCAGCGGAGGACAAGCAGCGTCACCAAGGAACGACCGAAAGGCAAGAAGCCAATGCGGAAGGTGAGTCGGTCCCGGGAATTCACGGGAAGGGAGCCACGGTGTTTTCAATTCCAGCGAAGGGCGGGCAGCCTGATCGGGAAACAACCAAAGGGCGAGATGCCGGTTCGGTGGGTGGAGAGTCCCGCAGTTGCGCATCCGCATGCACGGTTGGGTCAGTGAGGTGGCGATTTAAGTTTCAAGCAACCAACAGCATCACTAAGACAGTAATGCAAAAATTGATAGGTATAGTACTTTCACAGCACAACGAAACGTATCTTACCAGCAAGGCTGGTTGAAGATAGTGTTTGTTACCCAACCGAAAATATACATTACCTGTATTTAATGCACTCTCTCGAATTTTCAGTGCTTCTTCCAGAGAAAGAAAGAAAGTTGGCTGCCCTGCCAGTCCCGTAGTTAATCCACAGCGCATGCGTGGACGCAGTCCTCCCTATATAAACGCTGGTGCAGCTTCATTCCTCATCTCTTTATAATACTCTCAAGCGTTACTCGAGAGGGGAGGAAGGGCGGGAAGGAAGGGCGGGTGGAGAGGGGAGGAAGGGCGGGTCGCCTGTTGCAAAACAGGTAATTTATATTTTCGGTTGGGCAACAAAAACTATCTTCAACCAGCCTTGCTAGTAAGGTTTTTGATTGCCTTCGAAAATCCATTACCTATTTTTAATGCACTCAAAAGACTTTGTCATGGGTGGTGGACCTTGGTGACGGGTACCCTGGCTACGGACTGGCTACCCTGAAGTCAACTGGACTCAACGAACCTGAACGCAACCGATAAGAGGGGTGAAAGATGTTCTTGAAGGGTTTGTTGTGTAAACTGGTCGGTTGTTAAGTGCAGTGAGGAATCGGATGTGAACAGAACCGAACTGGATGTGGAAGGCACTACTGGATGAAGCGGTTGCAAGCAGGTTCCAGGGTAAAGGAGAAACAGCCGCCAATGGGGGACTGGAACCCTTAGGGATCGTTGTAGTGACATAGTCATGTATCAAACGCGTTGTTAATATCATTATTATTACTATTGAAGAAGGCAACAAAAACTATCCTAACCTAGTCCTTGATGGAAAGGACGGCGGACTCGGACCGGAGGGAACCGAAGTGGCGTAGTGGTATTCCAGAAAGTTGGTTATGTTCCAAGGCATTCTTGCTTTTGGACATACAAGCAGCTGTTTGGCTTGGTGATATGTCGGAAGCAGGACCGAAGGTAGGTCATTGAGGACGAGGACGGGCCGGATTGCAGATGACTGCCACGGGAAAGGTGCCCGCGCATCCTTGTAATAGAAGAGGTGACCCAGAACCGGGGTGAGATTACGCGGTCCTTGGGAGTACCTTCAAGAAGGCTATAGATGGAAAGGTGTCGTCAACACATGGTCAGGAATGGCAAGGTGTAGGAATGTGTGAGTTGATTTAAACAGAAAAAGGGAGAACAAGGGTTAAGCTGATGAAGTGTGATAGCGCCGGAAGGCGAAAATATTGTAGGAGCAGGAAGCATGACATCTTGGAACCGTTTCCCCTAAGGCCGACCTGCTGGAGGGTCGCAAGGAACTGCTGACGCAAGGAAGGCGGGAGTCCGAGAAGGAGAAGTGTCAGTTCCTTTTGCCCAGAAGATGAAGACATCGTCCAAAGAGGACGACAGGGCAGAACCGACGGAGCACCGCAGGAGGAGACGAGGGAATGGTGAGGCGGACTGAAGACAGAATCCGTGTGTAGCACCGGATGAAGGCATATTTTTAAAGAAGAGGACGAGGAGCGGATCGGCGTTTGGCAGGGAAAGAAATGTGCTAGTTCCGTTCTTCGTTTACCTTGTTACTGATAGTAAAGTAACCGAAGGTGGTAAGTTTAACAGCATAATGGAGGACCGGAACGGTCGGGAACAGCACAACGTTGTTGGTTTGAAGAAGGATGAGACAGGTTGCATTGCGCAAAGTCGTGTGCAGAAGGTAGCGGATGACAGAGAAGTCTGATCATTCCTACAGGAGGAACGCAGTGTCGCAGGTTCAGAATTGGTGCGGAAAGCAGGGCTGCTGGCGATGCAGAACGAGGATGCTGGGAAGGACCTGGGTCTTCAAAGTTAGCTAAGGGAGCCGGATGATTGGAGAATGAACTGTGCTGGAAATCTAGTCTTGCTAGATGCAGGACGGAATGGACCCGTCCCTGAGAGAGCTGTTCTGCTGTCAAGGCGGAACGAGAGGGAACAGATCACTGTGAGGGACGGGATGGAGAATCCAGAAGGCGCGGAAGCGGTGAAGCAGTCGGTCGTGTTGCAAGCTGGCGAGGCGTAGCTAAAAGGTTGATTTTAGTGCAGATCATTGACAAGTCGAGTTTCAAGGAAAAGGGACTTGGATTCTAAGTCACGCAGGCCATCCGTATGGAGTCGGTGGGACGATAGAGGTACCGCTAGATGGGATCGCAGGAATCGTAGAGGTAGAGAAGTATACCGGAATGGAAGAAGGTTTGTATCAATAAAATTCTTCTTCAAGGACGCTCAAACCCAAAAGTGAACAAATACTTCTCAGTATTCAAAATGCGAATTTTCGACAGGCATTTATGACTAAACTAGATGTGCTGTTTTAGTCCTCCTGTCATCTTCAGGCTCTCCTTATGCGAGTTCTTTTCACATAACTGCCGCTTCAAAACAGAGTCACCTCGCGTTCACTATTCACTTCCGGTGGTCATCGTAGCCTGCTGTACTTGGAGGGTAGTTCTCTCGTCGCTCGTTTTTCGTGCTTCTCTTGTGATTTGGGCCTTTTTTGAATTTCCTGTGCATCATGCCATCTTCTATTGAGTTGATCCCCCAACTCCTGGCTGATAAGAAACTTAATGCCAGGGTTTGAGGGGCCTTGCAAATTCATAAGGGGCTTCTTTGCTCCTAATTTGTGCTGGATGGCCAGTGACTCAAGTCCTCTCAGGTGTCTATCTTTCCTAGAGTTTGAGACCAAGAGTGTTGTAGTGTCCTTCCATGCTATTTTGTGTCCTGTGTCTAGGAAAGAACTAATGAGGCAGGAATGGAGGTATCCTCCATCCGCGGAATGGCGTTATGCGGAACGGGGACGTGGATCCTCAGGATGCGGAGCGTTGAACGGGGATGCAGAGAAACGACTTGGCGGACATCAGGAATGATGGTATGGCTTCATAGCTTAGTTTGGGAGACAAGGATGAAAGGCGGAGGACGGGATAGGCAAGTGGAGATAGCTGCTTGAAAGTAAAAGCTCGTGGGCAACCTGTCGTGAGGAACCACCGTTCCGTGGAAAGAAAGGATGGAGTCTTTCACATAGCGTGTTGGCTGGATGTCCGCTTGGGACGCGGCACGAAGACCAAGGTGGGAGATGCGGTCGTTGTCATGTAGGACGATAACAGGAACTGCAGCTCGTCGAGGAGGATAGGTATGTTTTGGGTTGGCCGTTCCTTCTGCAATGGGACAGAAGAAGTAGTTTTTACGGCCTGGACGAGGCGGAGGCGTATCCTTATCCCATTCAAGGATAGATCGATGTTTGCAGCAGTGACAAGATGCTGGTGGCCCTTAAGGTAGTAAGCGTCCTCCCCCTTCCACATTACCAGACCAAGGCCTAGTCAGGGGAACGAAGGATGATGTGAGGGACGTGATGCTGGAGGCCCGGACTAGTTCATCAAAGAGAGCAGACAAACTCTCCCTGAGGGGAACAGTAAGTAGTGAGAGGAACCAGCATTCCGGAGAAACGAGATTAATATTGAGAAACATGGGGGTTGGAATGAACGTGTGAGGGGCACACAAAACCAACCAAAGCCATAACAGGTCGCAGGGGAACGTCCCAAAGGGACGTAGGTTGAGGGGGAAGTGAAGAGGCAGGTTGGACACGACGATCGGACCTGTTGAGTAGCAGTGGAGGAGTTGAGTAGCAGTGGAGGAGCTGCGTAGGTCGAAGATAGAGGAAAGATGAGTGGGCTGCGTAGTCGGAGTATTTATCAGAAAGAGGGCTGCGCAGTAGGATGCACAGATGGTGGCGTAGTGGAGGGATATTATACCCCATTGAGTAAATGTCGGCATGCAACGCCAAATGGAGGAAAGGCGCAAGCCGACAGTAGGCGGTGAAACGGCTCAATTCAAGAAGGCTGCACAGTAGGGAAGGGAACGAGGACGAGGATCGTTGTCCACGTGAACCGGTCCGCGCACCTCCCGGATGTCATGGTGACGGACGTTGAAACCCAGGTCCGCCATCCCTGTAGGGGGAACCGGGGAGGAGGACGCCATCCGCAAGAACGACGGTATGCGGAGGAACCAAGAAGGCAGCGCAGAAGCAACGCGCAGTAGTGAAAAGGACGAGGATCGTCGCCCATCTGAACAGATCCGTGCACCGCCCGGACACCATGGCGACTTGAACCGCCTGGGTAGAACCAAGAGGAACGGTGGCGTCGAGGAACGGCGGCAGCGATGAGCAGTGGAATGCAAGACGGACGCCGAAACCCCGGTCCGCCATCCCAATAGGGGGGACCGAGGAGGAGGACGCCATCCTGCGGATGAAGGAATGCAAATCTTGGACGAGGAGCTGGAGAAGCAGCCGCAGCGCGTGGCTGGCAGAGAAAAAGAGATGAGGAATGAAGCTGCGCCAGCGTTTATATAGGGAGGACTGCATCTGCGCATGCGCAGTGGTATGACTACGGGACTGGCACGGATACCAACTTTCTTTCTTTCTCTGGAAGAAGCACTGAGAACCCGAGAGAGTGCATTAAAAACAGGTAATGGAGATTTTCGAAGGCAATCAAAAATTGTCACATAGGCCGATCACACTGAGCCGAAATCACAGGAAGAGGACAATGTTCTCTAACAGCCAGTAACACGGGCTGCACCGTAAAAAAAATGTGTGTGTGTACGCGATTTATCAACTTTATATTCGCCTAAATAGTTGTTCCTTTGCTGCGGAGCCATAGTGTGACAAATTATATTTTTTCCCTCGAATGGAATTTTCTTGTAGAAAGTGCTTAAGATCAATAACACTAACTTTGATATTGCTGGCCAGGCACGGCCTGGGCAGAATCGAATCTAGGTAGGAATTTCTACTAGGAAGGGGGGGGGGGGGGGAAGGGGACCTTTGAGAACCTAGTTTTTTTGGGCTATTTACAGCTCGCCCCACCGATTGAGGTCCATTTTACCGATTTGGGAGGTCAGCTGTTTGGAGGTCAGACAAAAAGCCAGCCTTGGCATTCCGGGTTCTGGCTTAAAGGGGAGGTCACATCTTCAGTTGGGGAAGGAGCGAAATTTCATTTAAGCTTTTCGCATCTCTATTATATACGAGGTCACTTTAAGACCTTGCCCTTGTGTACGTGGTATGTAATATATAATTCGTGAAATATTACAGCCCCCCCCCCCTTCCCACATCGTACATCTGTTACTGGCCCTGGCACTAAGAAAAAATTCAGAAGTAAACAGCCAATATAACAATTATTTTCGTAAGCATGTAAAAAGCGCTTGATTGACTGCTTGTTAAGTTTACACTGTTATTAATAAAATGTTATGTTTAAAGTTCAGATTTTTACAAGTAACGCTTAAATTCAAAAAAAGGAAATACTCCATCGTATTTTGCGAATTTTCGATAGGATGTTGACGAAAAGATGTAACATGTAGAAAGATGTAAAGTGTAGAAGCACTTATTGTAGGAGCCTGAAGAAGATAGGACTGAAATTTTACATCTTTTCGTCAAGAGCCTATCGAAAATTTGCAAAATGCGATGAAGTATTTCCCTTTTTGAATTTAAGCGTTACTTGTAAAAATCATAACTTTCCAACTTTCAAAATTCAAAGTACACGATGGTTAGCTTATTATGTTTGCATGTGAGTGAATATTGTAGCGGTGTCGGCCCAAAACAGTGTGCCGGCAAACGTCACTAATCGTACTGGTGCGGATACTGTATTGCGAAGTTAAGCTACTGGTCTTTCTTTCCAATTTTGCCAGATTTCAGGACAACAAACATAGCAGGCCATCCCTTACTGAAATTTTAGGTCGTAAAATGCGATCAGAAAATGAGTACTTTTTTAGTGCATTTTGACATGGTCGTATTGTACGTTTAGTGGTAGTATTTGTTGCAAAAGACGAACAGTTTATTGCCAATTGTGTGTTTTCTTAAGATTGTTAAAAACTTACAATTAATCACAATTTACGACTATTTAAGCTTGTGTCAACAGGTAACATTTCGTGAACAGTTGCAAACATTTCTTAGCTGAGCTATAGGTAGCAAAATGTTTGCAATTAGTCGTCATTTGTATAATAATTTGGCCGTTTAATACGACCATCTCATCGTAATACATAGTATAGAACCGACTAATCGTTAAAAACTACCTACTTATCGTAACATGTGATGTAGTGGTCGTCTTTAACTACCTAGATATGATTGATCATATTTTAAGACCAGTACATCGCATATTAATTGTTAAAAATGACCTACTCATCATAATATGGGATGTAGTGGTCGTTTTTTAGTACGTAGATATTTTACGACCAGTACATCACATATCGAATCGTAAAAACGACCTACTCATCGTAATATGTGATGTAGTGGTCTTCTTTTACTACCACTGGACACGATTGATAGCATTTTATGACCTGAACATCGTGTATTACGAGGAACTAGTCTCGAAAAAGATCGTTAGAGGAACTAGTCGTTAAGGCTATCCGATAAGATACTGGTTTCGGGTTGTACTCTTACTGTTTCAAGTAGGTCGTATTTAACGAGCACTTTATGATGTGTATACATGTATACAACCATCCCTAATAGTTAATGTCAATGGATTTTGAAGAGCTATAGCTGCAGAATCTCTTTTCTAATTGAAACGGTTTTATGGAGACATTATGTTGCTTCATAAATTACGTTTTGCCCTTATGGTTGCGGATAAATGTCCATTGTATTTCACGTAATTAACTGCAATTGATTGTTTAAAATTAACAATCAAGTTTAATAAAAACATACTTTAAAGTAAAATTAAGTAATCCTAAGTGTAAAACTGCAAATAATCTGCAGTTTATTTACATGTAATCAGTCCGGTAGAATTACCATTTTGCCTGGAACTAATTCAGAAGGAGATGAAACTTGGTAGATATGTTCCGAATACTGCTGTAAACTTTCCCTTAAAATTTCCCACCCTTCCGATTTGAGATCCTGCTGCCATCTTGGAAAATGGCGGCCGTTTTTGTGTTTTTTGACCATATAGACAAATCTATACATTTCTTGAAAGGAAGATGTGTTACAAAGTTGCGTAATACACTGTATTAAGCAACTTTCTAACACATCTTCCTTTTAAAAAATGAGTAGATTTGGCTATGCAATGCAATCTAAAACGGAAAATGGCGGCCGTTTTTGCATTTTTTGACAGGAAGATGTATTACAAAGTTGCGTAACACACTGTATTAGGTGACTTTCTAACACATCTTCCTTTTATACTAAAATGGAAAATAGTGGCCGTTTTTGCATTTTTTGAGTGTAGTCAAATCTTTGCACTTTTTTGAAAGGGAGAAGTGTTACAACATTGCATAATACACTGTATTAAGCAACTATCTAACATCTTGCTTTTAAAAAAATTCATAAGATTCGGCTACACAATGCATTCTAAAATGGCAGCCGTTTTGCATTTTTTGACTGTATAGCCGAATCTATGCATTTTGATATGCCAATCACTACATATATTCTGCAACTTACAGGATATTGGTAGATTTCACATTTTCTGGTACACAGCAATAAAAAGTGTTGGTTCAGGAAAGCAAATTTCAACACAAATAATAAAAAAAAATTCTTAAATCTTAGTTTCAATGAAATAATTTAATTGTATGGAGATTTAGCCTTACAAGCCGTAAGCACCAAACTGTAGATATAGTCCAGTGAATTAGCTAAAATTTCGAAGTTGTCTGGAACTAATTCAGAAGGAGATGTAACTTAGTAGATAAGTTCCGAATACCATTGAAAACTTTCCACTAAGATTTCCCACCTTTTCCCACTTGAGCTCCCACCGCCATCTTAGAAAATGGCGGCCGTTTTCTCATTTTTTGAATGTATAGCCAAATCTATACATATTTTTTTAAGGAAGATATGTTAGAAAGTTGCTTAACACAGTTTAATAAAATCCATATTATAAATCCCTTGTCTATACGTACAATAATCAAGTCAATGAATTCGTAAGATTGTGGTTCGAAGGTGGTCAAATTCGAAAACCCAAATTCGGCTTAAACCTTTTTTCAGCCGCAAATACATGCACAGCATAAAAATTGCAAGATGTAAAATTTTTCCAAATGCAAACTATGTTTTCTAAATTTTAAAAATGAAGATATGAGCATGCAACAGTGCAAGCCACATGATCGTATTTTGTGAACAGTTGATCACATTTTGAGTTGTCAACATTTTGCGATCATCTGTGGGTAATTTACAGACTCAAGTAGAACAACAAAGAAGTCACTTTTTACGATGAGTTGATCGTATTTTGAGTAGTGCACATTTCGCAATCATCTGTAGCTCTTCAAAGACACAATTTTGTGATCAGTTGATCACATTTTGAGTTGTCAACATTCTGCAGTCTTCTGTGCATATTTTACGGACTCCGATTGGAGGAATCACTGGTCACTTTTTGTGATCGGTTGGTTGTATTTTGAGTAGCTCACATTTTGCGGTCATTTGTTCGTATTATCAATCCTTTAAGACTCATTTTATGAACAGTTGATCACACTTTGAGTTGTAAACAGTTTACAGTGAACTGTGCGTAATTTACGTACTACAAATTGAATTGTTGTAGTCGTTTTTTTGTGATCAGTTAAACGCATTTCACTATGTTAACATTTTGCAACCAACTGGACGTAAAATATGAACAGTTTTGTTGCTTACTGAGCACATTTTTGTGATCAGTTGTACATCTTGAGTCCCATTTATAGTACATGCAAGAAATCTTGAAATAAAACGGGCAAATGTTACCAAGAAACGAGTAGTTTACGAGCAAAACGACTAGTATACGTACAGAAAACGTACACAACATTTCAGTATGGGATTATTTAAGGAGGGAGCAACGTTGCGGACTAATGCTTTAATAAAGCTAACCTAACTTGGCAAGCGGTAATTCTTTGCTGCCACCATGGGAAAAAACGTGCCTTTACTGGCAGTTAACTTTAAACTAAAATTTTCTAAGTTTAAGTAACTAAGTAAATAATGGTTGGAAACTGTAGCGGCCGAAGCTACGACTGTAGAGGTGCTTGTAGCCTCGTCGACATCAAGATGGTTTTGACCTTTATATTTCTAGTCTGGGTGGCGGTTTTTACTTTTCAGCAAACAGCACACATGTACTACTGGCCCAGTATGGGTAACGGAGAGTCATTGGTTGTAATCGTAGGCTAACTAGACAATCTTAAAGGGGGGTATTCGCTGCCACCAGGTGGGTGGTTAATTGCAGTCCTGAGTTTAAAATAATAAGTGGTTTTCTTAGTTAATTAACTCTAGCAATTAATCGTACTAGTAGAATCACGGGCGTTTTAAAAACTCTTGGTTTTATTAAAATGCAGGAAAATATAAACAATAATTACATTTAGTTTCAACTAGCGTCAACAAGAAGGCTTTACAATAAAAGCAACAGGAATTTACATTAAATTCAACTCAAATTTCACATTCGGGATGTAAAGAGTAAAATTACAATTTCGAATAGAAAATGTTTAGTTGGGACACTCGGGAACCTTCTATTAAGTGCAAACCGCGGGAATTACACAAAATAGTCCAAGACTATGTTTTCTAAGTCCGACTTAGAATCAAATCTACAAATCCGTTAGAATCCACATTATTTGGGTAGCCACCATTGAAGGACACGGCTTCAGCAAATACGTCATCTTTCAGATTTAGTGTTTAGATTAAGTTCATAATAATAAACACGGTGAAATGAAAAAGCTAGTTTTAGGAAGGGACCGTGAACCCTGATGTTATGGGGGTGGGGGACCAGAAATGCCGATGGCATCACCTCCCATAAATCTCAAAGCTTAGGTTAAGTTTAAAACTATAATTTTGAATGGTGTTTCCAAAAATTAAATTTTCTAAAATAACACTAGTCTAATACGAACCACTACCTTTGCCCGGCATGGCAACAATCGGACAGGGAACATCTCTGTTACCGACTGGCGTAGCTACCTCTCTCTGGCTTGAGATCTGTTGAGCGTGTGCTAAAGATGGAGGGCTGTGGGGCCTTTTTATGCTAGCAGGTCAGATTTTCGCGACCAAAGTGCGGATGCGGAGGAGAGCTACGGGGGTCTGTTTGGTGGGGGGACAGGAGAACAATGGAAAAGTCGGCAGAGCAAAGGGTTTGGGAGCCGAGCCTCTTGGAGTGACTGGGGCATGGGAAAACAGGCCAGTTTGAGTGCAAAACAAAGGAACATTCGGATTTGGCCAATGCACTAGTATAAAATAAAAATAGTGGGATTTAAAAGCTTGTAGAGTGGCTTGTGCAATGTAGGAATCACTGCTGCTAAATCAAACAAGCATTTTAAATGAAAAAACAACGATGTTACACATCACTACTAGAGGGCGGGGGGACTTGAAGTATTGTTCAAACTCTGCTGTTTAATGGAAGGATTTTTGCTCGGATCTATTTGCCTTGTGTTTAATAGAAGGAATGCCAGTTTTGTTTACTTTGGGAATGGTAGCTACAGTCGGAGTGCACAAAATGTTATTTACAATCAACAAAAAAAAACGTGTCCGATAAAATTCGTAGCAACTTGTTGCCTTAAGCTCCGGTAGTGGTGATGGCAAAAGATTACGTTAAAATAATTATAAAAAGAAAAGGTTAAATGTACCAGCAAATACTACAACGCATTTAAGTAAATTAAGTATTATTTGCAGCCGCAGATAATTGGTTTTGATGGTTGGAAATTTCTCAAATACATTCAAAATCGTCACCTTAAATTTACTTAAGAAATATCGAACAAAGTGTGTCAGTACATTCAAATGAGGTTAAGTACCTTCGTAGAGGAAGCCTCTCCTAACAAAACACTAAGCTAATGTATTTGGCTTTATGCCGAACGTAAATAGAAGAAAGATATGTACAATTTTACAAGAGTTGAATAATGGCGCTGGCGCTTGCGTGCGTTATGGCTCGGTTTGGTGAAGTTTTCAAATGGTTGCTGCAGCTGAACCAAGATGAATTTTAAGGATCTGTTTCCGGGGTAATGCAGATAAGCTTCGTGGCTATTAGCCTAAGGGTTGAAAGATTCAGCCGAATCGGTCCATTATTCATGGAGTTATAAGTAACCAAAGTTGAAGGATTTCACGGCGCCGGAGCGCTAAGAAAAAAAACTGTTCGTTGCTGTAAACGAAAATTTCCCTCAGTTTTTTGATGGTTTGAGCAGAGGTCGCCTCTCAAATCGAGTGAAGAACCCTGCCTTCTTTACAAAACAGACTGAAGCTCTATTTATATTTATTGAACATTGGTTAATAAAATATTTACAAAACAGTGTTTAGTTTGCAGTTTCATTTTGGTTACAACAAATCTTGGTTTTAGATTTCAGCAACAACAAAAAAAATCGATAAGCAAATAGTGCTTAACACTCAAGTACCAGCAACGGTCAAGAAATTTCACCAACTTCAAACTAGAAGGAGATTTTCGCAAAAATGCAAGTAATATTGAATAAAAATTCAACTCATATGATGTCACTGACGACGATTCACATGCAACCTTTAGCTGACTGGTTAAGATGCTAGTCTTTGGTTTTACATTGGAAAAAAATTCACGTTTTGAAAGTTTTAACTTGAAACGGGAATGAAATTAAAGTTTTTATAAAATCATCCCCAAAAAATATTTCACCTGCAAAAACCTACCCCGATCGCGATAATCAAGTTTAAGTTATATTTAAGTTTTCAAATAAATGGCCTAAACGAAATTCAAGTAGGCTATAACTAAGTTAACTTACATGTCCTCTACCTTTGCCCCGTATGGCGCAATTTGCGGCGGCAGAAGAACATCGCTCTCCCGGAGAACGTGGCGATGGGTGGCAGCGAGGTCGAGCTATGCTAACGATATTTTCTAAAGGTTGGGTTTTTATACTTCGGAAACGGCTCCAACTTGCTTTCTGCGCGGACCCCGAGGAATGCTAGACATGTAAGGCACTTTAGGATTTGTTTAGAGCCGAAATTTTCAAGCATCCAATTCACTGGTTGGTGGAGAGTTTGGTCAGCCAAATTCGGCGCCAAAGACGATCGAGCCACTTCCGGTTTGCACGAGAGAGCCGACCGTTTTCACTTACGCAAGTAAAATGCCAACATGGTGCTAAAGCATTGAGCCAAGGCAGCGGACATGTTTTGCCTCGTAGTTTGAAAACTACTCAACCGAATTAAAAAAGGTAAAGATATTTGGAATCTGAACATTATTAAGATCAAAGGCTAGGCATCTTTTATGAAGATTTAAGACAGACTTTGAAGAAAATAAGAGAAAACAGCGACATTAGCGCTAACAAACCTGAGTCGTACACGTGAGTTGTTGCAAGATTATAAACAGTTTCAAACATCAATAAAATCGATTATTATGCTGTGTGAAGTACTCCTATTGTTTGTGAGAGGACTTTAAACAATTATGAAACGTGTAGGTAACATAATCTACGCGGCTTTATGCAGAACTACAACGATGTGCATTACAATTTTTTCGCAGCAGCGCTGTTTACATTTTGGTATTTATTAAAAAATAAATAAATTCGAAATTGAAGATTTCAGGCCTTCAGTAAGACCACTTGGGTTTTTCCGACGATCTTCTAAGATTTCAACGATTTTAGTGTACAAGTTCAATTTCTCCTGCCCACCCTACCTCACCAAGTTTAGGGTTGGCAGTTTCGATTTAAAAATCTGGCGTTTTATTGCTTGGAGGTAGCCTAGCTCCAGTACAGTAAAGAAAATGTTGCAAATTCCTTACATGCCCCCACAAGGGAGACTTCATTTCGGGGTTCACACGAACGTCGAAATAACGGCTGAAAACAGCTGAGTTACGGGCTTCGCACCTTAAACTTTTGGCCAAGTTGGAATGCCTCGGCTTTAGAGGAAATCTCTGGTCTTGGCTGGCCGACTTTTTGATTGGTAGAAGTCAGTGTGTTATGATCGAGGGGACATTGTCTGACCCTGTCATTGTTGGTAGCGGGGTACCGCAGGGGTCAGTATTGGGCCCGTTACTTTTTATTTTATATCTGAACGATCTTTCAGCAGAACATGATGATTCTACTTTAAAGAAATTCGCAGACGACCTAAAATTGTATTCTCAAGTGGTAGATAGTGACACGTTTTTTGGTTTCCAATCAGAGATTGACAGCCTTCAGTCCTGGTCGGCAAACTGGCAATTACCCATCGCTCCCCTCAAACCCTTTGTCATGCATGTTGGTTACCATAACCTCCATTTAGACTACTCTCTGTGTGGCTTAGTGTTGAAACAAGTCAAATCAGTAAAGGATCTTGGGGTTTGGTTTACTCACGACCTTAAGTTTTCAGATCACTGCAATCAAATTGTCAATGTAGCCCGTAAACGTGAGGCAATGATAAAGAAATTTTTTTAATCTGGTGACAGAAAAACTCTTGTTTGGGCCTTTAAGGTATACGTGCGACCGTTACTTGAATATGCCAGCCAGGTTTGGTCACCCTATCTCGTGAAGGATATTGTTAACATTGAATCTGTCCAACGCAGTTTTACCAAGTCATTGCACGGCACTCGCCACCTTTCTTATCATGAGCGACTAAATCTGCTTAACATGGATTCCCTCGAATTGCGCAGGCTGAGAGCTGACCTAAATTTCACTTATATTTTGTTACGGGGCGACTTGTGCCGACTTGGTGATTGTCTCTTTGAGCTCCGATCATCTGATCGTACTCGTGGCCACCCTCTTAAGTTGGTCGTGGAACGCTGCAGCTTGAATTGTCGTAAGTTCTTCTTTTCAAATAGAGTCGTTCACCCCTGGAACGCATTGCACAGGGATGTAGTTCTTGCCCCTTCCATTGAGGTTTTTAAACGTAGGTTAAAGAATATTGACCTTGGCGAGTACTTGCAGTGTTTTTAACTTTTTATTGAACATTAACTTTTATATGAAATTATGTTTGGTTGATTTATTTTGATTTATACTTATCTTTATCATCCCTTATCAGATTTTACTTGTACGTATTTCATTATTCTTTTCTTGCAATTTTTAGCTTCGTACCTGGACCAATGTTAGTGGCATCTGAATTTATGCCCTTTTGTATTCCTTTCTCCTTCTGAGAATAAATATATCTTATCTTATCTAAAGACTAAAATTGCAGGGCCTGCACCTGCTTAATTTTAATTTTTATTGCCTAATCGAAAATATACATTACCTGCTTTATATTAGTAGTTTCCTCCTTTGAGCTTTTATTCCCCTAGAACTTGAAAGTTGTCTTCCCTGCCGGGCTCGTACCTGTACTGCACATGTGCGAGGCTGCTTAATAAGCCCTTGCGCAGTAGCAGTCATCATCATTTCTCCTCCTACCAGAACCTAGCTCATGGTGGGTAGGCATGGGCGGGAGTCAAGGTAATGTATATTTTCGGTTAGGCAATAAAAACTAAAATTAAGCAGGTGCAGGCCCTGCAATTTTAGTCTTTTTATAGCCGACGAAAATATACATTACCTGTTTTATATTAGCAGACTTCGTAACCTGGAGGAGGGCTAGATTCGGAGGGCGTCCTTCTTCTCCTATCCATTCCCGCTGTATGAGTCGGCGACCCCAAGACTTAAACGTACTGATGAAGACCAGTCTGCAATCCCAACCACTTTCACTCGTGAATAAGTTAGCCACGGTATGAGCTGTAAAGAAGGCATGGTTTGTTCACTAGATTTGAGAGGCAACCTCTGCTCAAACGATCAACAAACTGACGGAATTTTCGTTAACGGCAACGAACAATTTTTTTTTCTTCCTCGGCGCTGCGGTGCCGTAAAAACACCAACTTTAACCAATTGTAACTCCACGAAAAATGGTCCGATCCGCCTCAACTTTAAAGCTCTTTGTGGAGTCGTCACTTGTGTGCTCCACAATGGCAGCCATCAATTTCATGTCAATATGTTAACCCTACCAAGATACCCCTTTAACTACTAATAGGCTATTCCATAATTATATATTGTATTAAGTCGCATCACATGACTTCCTGTTATAATTGTATATAAAGGGAAGTAAACAGGAAGTTCGCTGTCTTATCAGCTGTAGCCTACACTCTGGTAGTCCGTGTTGTTTATTACCATTGGTGCCCACGCTGGGCTAAGGTGTGTCCCCGCCTAGGACATCACAGTTGGCAATGAGTTCGGTACCTTTGGTAATCTTTAAAAACTTAAGCTTAAACTGATAGGTCTTCAACCACATCTTTGCTCCATATTTGTAGTAAGTTGCAAATTTTTTTCATTTTGGCAATGAAAATTAGTGCTCTGAATTCCTATCAGAGTTTAAACTTTTTCAAACAGTGTTATTTTGATGTGGTAGTGCTGTGTGGTACGAAATGATAACAGTTACATTTAGTACCTTAACAACTAAAACCGAAGTGGGCGATTGGATTTATTAAGGTTAATTTTACCTTGGCAGTGTTCTAGAGCGA
>JAHWFP010117914.1:0-24038 GCA_023313725.1 Lithobius niger | reverse complement strand
AGCAGATGCATCCATTATCCCTATTGAGTGGCATCAAAAATATTTTGAGGACTGTCCTTTAAAACTCAGTCCATACTCGATACACTCATACACTGACGGAATTGAGAACACGATTTACACTGTAAGTCTGAAGGTTGAAGTTCAAGGTCAAATCGAACATTTGGATGCTTTAGTTTCAAAATTATATAAACCTGCATTAATGGGAAAGGATTGGCTTTCTATTTTTCGAGTTAATTTCCATCCTTTTTACGACCTACAAACGAAAGTGAAACCTAAGAAAAGTGTTAAGAAAATTAAAACTAGCATTACGCCAGTGGACACTTCCGAAATAGTGAAGGGTTTCCCGGAGCTATTTTCTGAAGGCATGGGTAAGTTTAAGAATTTTAAAGCCAAAATCCATTAAAAACCTGATGCCAAGCCTGTGTACAGTCGTGTAAGACCGGTTCCGTTAGCACTCAAAGAAAAGGTTAACCAAGAAATTCGTAGATTGGTTGGCCTTGGAATTCAAGAGCCTGTGGAAACTTCTCAGTGGTCTACGCCGATCGTCATAGTTCACAAAGCGGATGGTCAAATCCGAGTGATTGGTGATTATAAAACCACCGTGAACCCTCAACTCGAAGTCGACCACTATCCAGTTCCCACGGCCGCAGAATTATTCAGTGAATTAGCAGGCAGTAACACTTTTCCCTTATCGATCTTAAGGATGCATTTCTGTAAATTGAACTCGACAAAGAGTCACAAGAAGCTTTGACAATAAATAAACCCCTGGGTTTGTTTAGATGGCTTCGCGTACCCCTAGGCCTGGCGTCCAGTCCTGGAATTTTCCAGAGGGTAATGACTCAAGTCACCAGTAAAATCCCCAAATGTCTCCTGTTTTATGATGACATCCTGGTGAGCGGGAAGGGGGGTGAGCATGACGATTCGTTAAATAAACTGTTAAATGCTTTACAAGATGTAGGAGCCAAACTTAGGATCGAGAAGTGCAAACTGTCGCGGCCTGAATTAAAATATTTAGGCCACATGATAAATGCAGAAGGCTTGCATACACTCCCTGAGGTTATCGAAGCAGTCACAAACGCTCCTAACCCAACATGTATTCAAGAGCTACAGAAGCTTTCTGGGTTTTGTAAACCATTACTCAAAAATCTACCAAATCTCGCTCATATTCTGTCACCAGTAACACGTTTGTTAAGCCCAAGTGTGAAGTGGGTTTGGGGGGCAGAATGCGACCGAGCCATGAGTAAAGTAAAAGAATTATTTCTTAAATCAAAAGTTCTGGTTCATTACGATCCGAAATTAAAGCTCAAGCTCGTTTGTGACGGCTCACCCTACGGGGTCGGCGTGTGCCTGATGCATGTCATGAAAAACGGTGAATCACGGCCGATAGCTTTCGCTTCACGTAAACTCACTCAAGCGGAAAGAGGCTACTCGCATTTTGACCGGGAAGCGCTCGGCGTGGCTTGAGGAGTGAAAAGGTTTCATGAATACGTTTATGGTCAGCGATTCATACTGCAGTCTGATCAGAAGGCTTTAGTTTGGATTTTTGGCCCTAAAAAAGGAACACCGCAGATGGCAGCCGCCAGGGTTCAGCGTTGGGCAGTGATGCTTAATGCTTACGATTACGAATTCGAACACATTCCCGGTAAACTTAATTTGACGGCAGACGCTTTATTGCGCCTTCCCCTCCCAAATACCGAGGAATTCGAGAAAGCAGAAGAGCAGTACAATATTCTTGCTTTAGAAACTATTTCTAATCTTCCAGTTTTAAGCGAGACACTCGTTCTTGAAAGTAAACGTGATAAAATCATTTCAAAAGTTTATCGTTATGTGAACCATGGTTGGCCTGACAAATGCGAAATTCCCGATCTGTTACCGTACTTCACACGTCGTGCTGAAATCTCTGTCGAAAACGAAACCTTATTTTGGGGGTATAGAGTCCTGGTGCCGACGGCCTTGCGGAGACAAATCTTGAAAGATCTACACAGTGCTCACTTAGGCATAGTTAAATTGAAAAGTTTAGCTAGACAAAAAGTCTGGTGGCCTAAGATTGACTCTGACATTGAAAATAAAAGTCAAATCATGCCAAAATTGTCAAGAGTATAAAGATACTCAAACGTCAGGTCCTAAGCATACGTGGGAATATTCACTAAAACCAAATAATCGCTTGCACGCTGATTTTTTGGGGCCGATGGACAATTACATGTTTTTCATTCTTGTAGACGCACATTCAAAAATTCCTTTTGTGCATAAAATGAAGTCAACAACGTCCGCGCGTTTCATTGACGTTTTAAACAATCATATAGCTTTATATGGTTTAATGGACAGCTTAGTTACGGACAATGCTGCCCAATTTTTGTCCGCAGAATTCCAAAATTGGTTAAAATCCAACGGAATTAGGCACATGACGGGGCCAAGTTTTGCGCCTTGGGCCAACGGTTTGGCTGAGGTATACGTCCGTAATTTCAAGAGAGTCTACAAGGCCGCGCGGCGACAGGGGTCTACTATTCAAGAGAGTATAAATTCTTACTTGTTATCAGCACGAATCACTATCTCCGCTACCACGCAAGCAACACCCAGAAAATTATATTTTAACCGAGAATTAAAGTCTCGGCTGGATTTATTGTTCCCTGATCCTATTGCAGCCGTACGCCGTAAACAATTAAAACAAGTACAGAGCACCCACCATCGTGAGTTGAAAACGTATCAAATAGGTGAAAAGGTTTGGTACCGTGACTTTTCAACGACAAATGACAGGCTATGGTCAGTCGGTATGGTTAACCAAAAATGTGAAAATCAGTCGTATACTATCGTTGATACTAATGGTAATACGATTTGCAAACATCGCGAACAGCTAAGGTTACATACCGCGGAAAATGATTATCCAGAACAGCCTCCAAACGCACTTATTTCTACGGCGAAAAGCAGTAATTTCTCCATGCATAATGAGCAAGATCACTCAAATTTCAAACGCATGTCTTTTGGCGGCAAACAACGTGAAAAGCCAAGTTTCGCTGACGTAGTTCCTGAGCGTCGATCTCTCGGCCAATCCAGAAACTCAATTTCTGTTACTGAGGGAAAAATTCCACCAATCCAACAGCTTGAAAAATCACCTGAGAATTTACATCGCAAGTCACCAGGTGGCAGGAAATCTCCAGCGAAATTACCCCACACACACGAAGTGGATGAGTCTGCTAACGTAAATAACCAATCACCTTTGGCTACTACCAGCGCCCCTCTTGAAGGAAATTCGAAGTCAGAAAGGTCACAATCTCCATCGATTATTACGTCACCATCCACTAAGCAATCACCACCGAAGCCAGGTCATGCTAACAAAAAGGCGAAACCGAATCCCAATAAACGCAAAGTTGTGCTATCACCAACACAGGTTGATATTGCAGCGCAGCTTCAAAATGCTCATCGTTCAAAGAGACTGCGTAGAGCTCCAGACAAGCTCAATTTGTAGTTTTTTTTTGCAAATTACCAGTTGGCTACAACTTCTTCGTTTTTTTTTGTTGTAATCCGTTATATATGAATTAAATGATAGTTCTTTTTAAACTGTAGCGAGTAACGCTAAAACGTTTTGTCCCCTAGTTATTCGTGCAGAGAATCGGCTCTGTTAATTTTAAAAATGTCCACCTTTAAAATTAGGTAAAATGTAAGTGTATTTTGTTGTTCGTGTGAAAAATTGATTTCACGATTTTATCTTTTTTGTATCTTTTTGACCTAAACACTTCTGACATCGGAACAAAAAATTGCTTGGAGCCGCAATTCCCACTTCGGTGAAGCCTAATCCAAAGCAACTTCTTTGGCACCGAATTCTCGAATGCTAGATGTTTGTCCACAGCAACGCTGTAGCGTTTCAGCTGCAGAAATGGTTGCTGCAAAAAGAAAATTAACCAAACAAGGCTACGAAAATTAAAACAACAACATTGAAAATTTAAATTGAATTTATTGTAAAATTGCTCCAGAAATCAAAACAGAAATTTAAAACTGGCAAGTTTTCAGCCAAGTTCATTAATGTTTATTTTGTTGCTTAATCATGTACATCTTTAGTTCTTTATTTTTGTAAAGCAGCTTTCAAAAATAGTGTTTAGTTTTTCCTCGAAAGCGAAAAATTATGTATCTTTCTTTAAAAATAGGTAGTGCACTAAAAAATACATCTTGCCTTCGTAATCATGATTTTATTTCCAGCTAGGCTTAGATTATTTTTTGTTCTGTTTTTTTTTTTCGCTCGCTGCATTGTGGAGTCGTCACTTGTGTGCTCCACAATGGCAGCCATCAATTTCATGTCAATATGTTAACCCTACCAAGATACCCCTTTAACTACTAATAGGCTATTCCATAATTATATATTGTATTAAGTCGCATCACATGACTTCCTGTTATAATTGTATATAAAGGGAAGTAAACAGGAAGTTCGCTGTCTTATCAGCTGTAGCCTACACTCTGGTAGTCTGTGTTGTTTATTACCATTGGTGCCCACGCTGGGCTAAGGTGTGTCCCCGCCTAGGACATCACACTCTTAATAGCCATGAACTTTATCTGTATTCCCCCGGAAACAGATCCCGAAAATTCCATCTAGAACTTTTTCTACAGCCATTTGAAAAACGCACGAAACCGATGCCGTAACTCACGTAGCGCACGAGGCGCCATTTTTCAAAACTTGTAAAAATGTATTTACTTTCTATTTTTTTTTCCCACTTAGGCATAAAGCCAAACACATTAGTTTAGTGTTTGATAGGAGGGGCTTCCTCTACGACGGTACTTAACCTCATTTTGATGTAGAGACATACTTTGTTTAATATTTCTTAAGTTTATTTACAGTGACGATTTTGAATACTTTTGAGAAATTTCCAACTGCCAAAACCATTATCTGCGGCTGCAAATAATAATTGAAACTCTTAAATGCTTTATAGCATCTTGCTGGTACATTTAATCTTTTATACTTATAATATTTTAAAGTAATCTTTTGCCACCACCACTACCGGAGCTTAGGCAACATGTTGATACCAAAAATCACCGGACACGTTTTTGTTTGTTGTTGTAAATAAAATCTCGTGCACTCCGACTGTAGCTACCATTCCCAAAGTAAACAAACTGGTATTCCTTCTGTTAAAAACAATTCAAATAGATCTGAGCAAAAATTCTCCTATTAAACAGCAAAGCTTGAACAATACTTCCAGTCCCCCCCCCCCCTACTAGCGATGTGTAACATCGTTGTTTACCATTTTAAAATGCTTGTTTAATTTAGCAGCAATGGTTTACTCATTGCAAAAGCCACTCTACAAGTTTTTAAATCCAACTATTTTTATTTTATAATAGAGCATTGGCCAAATCCGAATGTTCCTTTGTTTTGCACTCAAAACTGGCCTGTTTTCCCATGCCCCAGTCACTCCAAAACGGCTCGGCTCCAAAACCCTTTGCTCTGCCGACTTTTCCATTGTTCTCCAAGCCCTCCACCAATCAGACCCCCGTAGCTCTCCTCGGCATTCGCGCTAGTGGCAGTCAAAATCCGGCCTTCGTGACTCCGTCAAAATAGTCACCCAGAAAGACGCCTACATTGCCGCTATAAATCAATGCCCAATCCGCCCAGTAACAACGCCGTTCCTGGAGACAGACAACTGGAACAGCAACTTCACCGAGTGGACGCCTGCCCAGCCGAGATGCCCGCATCAACTGCAAGCATCAACCCGTAACCAGTGAGGAGAAGCCAGCCAAGATTGGACGCGGTGCTCCCGCTCTGACGACTGTGCCCGTGGATACTCCAACCATCGCCGCAGTGTGTAGTGATCCAGAGACGTTCTAGTGCAACGCCATTGGAATATTGTGTCTTCAATCGACGGTGGGACGATTGACGGAAAGTGAATGACTGACCGCACAGCGATTGTGCAAGCAGGGTAAGTGTGCATAGGCTTTGGCCTGCCAAGCCTAGTGTTGTAGTTGAAAGCATTTTATGCATTTTAATTATTTATACACCAAAGCTAGGGGTCGTAAAAATTCTTTTCCATTGCTAAAGCTTACTGGATTAAGATGAGAAATGTTTAAATTCGTGCTCAGTTCTAACTTAAAGTAAAATTAATTTGCGGCTGCATTTTAATTCAGTGATTCATTTATACAAGCTGTATTTTTTAACTTAACGTTAAAATGTCCGAAATGGCTACTTTTGACGAAATTATATAAGGCTTGAAAAACATGGACCTCAAGAAAGCCTGTTTAGACCTAGGTTTAGACGTCAGTGAATCTAAGCAGATATCACTTAAAAGTTTAAGAGATGCAGTTGACGATAACAAAATTTCCTTAACTGAACTTGCCGACACTCTAGAGAGTGATATCGAACGTAGAGACTTAGCCATTCAAACTAAGAAAGAGTTGGCTCTAAAAGAAAATGAGTTATTCTTAAAATCAGAAGAATTAAAGTTAGAAACTTAAAAGTCGCTGACGCAGACAGGCGTCGAGCACATGAACTTGCTTTAGTGGATCAAGAGGCACAACTACGTGACTGTGAAGCGCAAATTAGAGAACGGTCTAGCGCTCAAGAGCTACAAAAGCTCGATAAGCAGATTGAACTAGCTAGGCTAAATGCTGCTAATCTTAATGTTAATTCTGGCCCATCCAGTGGTACAGTGTTTTCACCCGTGAATATATCAGGACATACAAGTTTCCTATCAATTACGTCGTGAGTGGAACCTGTGTCCCTCAGCACTAAACATTTATTTCCATTTACTGACCATTCATGAATATGCTTGGACAGGACAATTTCGGGAGGACTGTTCTCACAAAATTACACTTAGCTGCAGTGGCAGCTTCTGCTTGTTCTTGGGCAATACGTAATTTACACTCGAATTGCCTATCACCAGCTTTTTTACAAAAATAGCACGTGCCATCGTTGAATCTAGGCCCTCTAAGCCTGTCGAACACACGGTCTGAAGAGCCGTTGTTGCTACTGCTGGCCGAATCCCCACTAGTGTAGTCCGGTAAGGGCGCTGCAGGACCAGCCGGTTTAGCTGCAGTCTGATAACTCCTGTTACCACCCTGGTAGTTAGATGATGCTCTAGAAGCAGTACTAGACGGCTGGACACTAGGTTGTGTCTTACTTGGTTTCAAAGAAACGTCAACGGCAATTTGCTTATTGCGGGTTGTAAACTCGTCACAAGAGTTTTGCTGCCTCGGCTAACGTACCCATTTTGATTTGGTCGGGAAGCCATTTGCGTAATGCAACTGGGCAGACTTTTGTGAACTGTTCGAGAAGAATTAAATTCACAAGTTGGTCATAGCTTTTGTTTACCTTAGCTAGTGAGACCCAACGGGAAAACAAGGTTTCCAGTTCAAAAGCATAATCGTGATATAACCGTTCCGGTGACTTTTCAAGGGAACGGAACTGGGTTTGCACCGACTCTTTAGTTTGCACAAACCTGTCAAGAAGTTTAGTCTTAACAATGTCATAATCATGAATATCAGCGTCTGGGAGCTGATCACACACTTTAATTAAAACTTCTCCTAAGAGGGGCTGTAGTCCTACCACCCATTCGTCTTTGGGAATCTTTTGCATTAACATAGTTCTTTCGAATATTTTGAGAAAACTGTTAATCTCTGAGCTGGGCGTCCATTTATTAACTAAACGCACAACATCGGGAATTTTGCCTGGCTTACTCACTGAATTTCTAGGTGTACAATTCCCAGCCGGTGTAGTCCTGTTTCTTCCCTTGACATGTCCCTTAGGTAGTGGGAGGTGAAGGTTGATTGATGGCGCCAGGATGCTGCTGCCAGGATCTCTTCGATCGGGGTGGCGTTGTGGTGGGCCCATGATGTGGAGATCGCTCTAATCTCATGTGCCGTCACTCTCATGCTCTTGCTCATGTTTTGTTTGTCGTAAGCTACTTCAATTGTTTTCCTGATCCAACGGGACACCACGGCGGCTGAAGTTTCTCTGGTTTGGGGGTCAACTGGGCGGAATAGTTGATTTCTGCCTCTGCGGATGTCTTCATGTTGTGTGCGGGCTAGGTAAAAGCGTAGTGCTCTGACTGGACAGAGGAGACGATCTGGTTCATTGCCTACAATGTTGGAGAGGGCCGGAAACGTAATTGGTTTTGATGGTTCAGAGAGTTTATGAGTGTTTGCTCTGAAAGATGCTCTTGGGTGTAGCGTCACTGAGGAGAAGTTTGGACCGAAAATGTAGTAGGCTGGGTCTGCTACAGGGCTTGAATTTCCGAACATCGTCGACTGGCTGCCAGGGTTACAAGGAAAACAGTTTTCCGGGTCATGAGATTGAGGGAGGTGTCTCGCATGGGTTCGTAAGGTTCTTCCATTAGGGATTGTAAAGCGAGGGATAGCTCCCAGTCGGTTACAGTCCGTCTGGTTGTTGGACGTTCGTTTTCAAAGGATCGTAGTAATGCTGAGATGTGGTAGTCGTCTAGTAATTTGGTTTTGTTTGCTGCTTTGAAGACCGAATTAAGGGCGGAGCGGTAGACAAAGATTGTTGAGCCCTTTAGTTTGTTGATGTTAAATATGTTGGTGAAAAATTTCAGGAGGTCGGGCAAAGGGGGGGGGGTCGATTGGATTATTGTGTTTTGTGATACACCAACAAATCCATTTGGACCAGTGGCTGTCGTACATGCGGGTGGTAGAATCTCTTGTTGCTTTAGAGGCGATACGTTCGGCTTCCTCTTAGTGAATTCCAGCCTTCTTGAGGAGTTTGGCGATAGCAGCCACCTGTGTAAGTTCAGGTTTGCAAGGTTTGGGTGTAGTTTTAATCCTTTCTGTTGTGACAGAAGATCTGGTAGAAGGGGTAGACTTCTTGGAGTGTCGACTAGTAGGTCTAGCAGGAGAGGAAACCAGGCTGCTGATGGCCAGAGGGGGGCTATTAGGAGAAATAGGCTCTGGCTTTCTTCTATTTTTTGAAGGGCTTGCGGAAGTAGTTTGAACCGAGGGAAGAGGTAGGCAAACAGGTTGTGCCATGGAAACGTCAGGGCGTCAACAGCTATTGCTCCTTCGTCCGGGATCGGACTGATGTAATGGGGAAGTCTGGCATTGTGCTTCGTGGCGAACAGGTCCACCATCGGAGTGCCCCAGATGCTGAAGAGAGATTCGCAGATGGATTTCTTGAGGCACCATTCGCCTGTCGGTGGATTCCGGCGTGAGAGAGAGTAGGCAATCACATTTCTGTTGCCTGGAATGTGAAGTGGCAGTAGGGTGATGTTGTTCGGAATGCAAAGGTTAAAAATTTCGGCAGTTATGGTGTGAAGGGATCTTGATTTTGTTCCACCCTCCTTTCTGATGTAAGCCATGGCTGTTGCGTTGTTGGCTTGGACCTGGATGACCTTGTTTTGGATTAGTGGGAGGAAGTGTCGAAGGGCTAGCAAGATTGCTTGGAGCTCGAGAATGTTGATGTGGTCTTTGCAGGATGTTGGCCAAAGACCCAAGACTTCCAGGTTGTTTAGGTGTGCGCCCCAACCGGTTTTGGATGCATCTGTGAAGATGAGGAGATTGGGGGGTGGTTCGTGGAGGGGAAGTGTCTTCGAGAGGTTCGTGACATCGGACCACCATTGGAGAGTTTAGAAGGGGAAGTCGCTGTTGAATGGTCCTGGCTTGTCGGGGTGTTTTTGGTTGATGGACCAGTTGTCTATGCGGTGATGGTGAAGGGGCCTGACCATCCATCTACCGTAGGGAACGAGGTTCGCCATTGCGTCCATCATTCCTATGAGGGAGTTTAACTCCCTGGTAGTGAAGTTGGCTTGTTTGCGAAAGAGACGGATGTGTTGAACGAGGTCCTCGATGCGGTCCGGTGAGGGCGAGATCCTTGCCGATAGTAGATCGAATGAAGCTCCGAGGAACGAGAATGTTTGTGCAGGTGAAAGGCGTGACTTTGCATAGTTTACTCCGAAGCCCGATGGTTTAGCAGGGAGATGGTCTTGTCTCTGTTGAGTTCCAGGGTGTGGGGGTCCGGGTTGTTGAGGGCCTAGTCGTCTAGATATGTGCTGGCTTAGATTTGATGTTGGTAAAGTTTTGCGAAGATTGGTTTTAACATCATTGTGAAGATTCTGGGTGCGGCATTCAGTCCAAAAGGAAGGCAGCGGAATTCGTAGACCCTTCGGTCGTAAATGAAGCGGAAGAAATGGGTGGTTGCCGGATGAAGGGGAGTAGTAACTATAAAAGTCCGGGCCCGGCTTATGACATTCTGTGATTGCATTTTTGCGAAGGAGTTCCGAGACTACGAAAGAAAGGGATTCTGTGGTCGGAGGGGAGAACTTCCACGGAGGGGAGGTTTTTGTGGTGGTTGACCTAGGAGTGTTGGTTGAAAACCATGTTTGATGATCGAAAGGACATCCGTGTTGTGGGTTAGTTCTTGCCAGGCCGGGAAGAAGTGGCGTAGTCTTGCACCGACTTGAAGGCAGGAGAGGCGGGAGGCGTCATTGTTGGTTCTTGCGAAAGGAACTCCTGCCCCCTGGTGAGGAGTGATGGCTTCTTCGATCAGGAGTTGCGGCTAGCTTCTGTTGGTTCCTTTGGCCAGAGTGGGAGCAAGAGGAGTCGGACCGAAAGGGCTGTTGGTTTCTCGGCTGAAAGGACGTATTCTCATTCGTGCGGGCCGGGGGTGCTGTCGATGTGGCCTTGTTCCAGTCGTTCGGTGGAGGGCGGGGATTGGCCTGTCTGTTCTTCTGAAAGGGGCGATTGGATGAAGGTTTTGTTTTTGCGGTTTTGGTTTCCTTGGTATGTCCAAGTGTGGGGCCAGAGACGGGATGAGACCACGGAATAGGGTGTTGACTCGTGAATTGGTTGGTTGCGGAGACGATGACGAGTGGAGATGTTGAGGTTGTTGGCGGATGAAAGGGCTATTTCGCAAAGGAGGAGGGTATTGTTAAAGAATGCTCCGGTTGCTCAGTTGAAGTAGTGGTAGGTTGCGAAGCTTGCCATCTGAAAGAGCTGTGAAATTAGGGAGGAAAGATTGCGAATCTCTTCTGGGCTTGTGTCCGCAGAGAGTTTCTTACACAAGGCATTAACCGCAGTGTTGAGGATGTCGGCTTGGGAGGCCACCCGCAGGCTTAGCCGAAGGCATTTATTGTTTTCGTATAGAACAAAAGTTGGGATTTCTGCTGTCTTAGAGATAGAGAGAGCGGTGCCGAAGTCCATCTTCATTTCACTGCACAAGAGTTTGCATTCAGAGTACGTGTCGAAATTGTGTGGGTTCGTGACGCCGTCGCCGAGCGGACGAAAGAAACTGTTCTCACGGCTGAGGCGTGGAGCTGGTGGTTCTTTGTCAAGGATGAGTGGGTTACCCTTGCTGAGGAGGGGAGCCTTCATTACGAAGAAGGCACGTCAGAAGGTATCTTGATTGGCCTAGAAGGTTGCGTGGTTTTGCGTTTTTGTCCCGAAGGGCAAATCGAAATCCCGTTTTTAAGCCACGGTTAATGACTGGGGCATCAGCAGACTGCGATGGTTTAAAAAGAAAACAATCGGGTACCGTTTTCGGCCGATGTGAATTCGTCTTCCAGGCGTAGGGAGTGTGGCGAACGAAGGGAGTGCCTGGGCGGACGGCGTTGAAGGCGGTGCCGGCAGCAAAGGGCCTTGAGTTGTGGGTGGAAAGGAGGTTCTTTGTTTCTTCAAAGCACCCGAAGGGGAAAGAGCACATCGTTTGTGGCTTTCATGGCTCGAAGTGGAGGCGACCCAATCTTGAGTGTGGGCGTGACAGGCTGAAGATGTACACGATGGGGGTGGCATTGAATTGTCTTACATCGTGCGAACGGCGTTAAAGAAGATGTCATGTACTTCGCTACGTGTGACACTGCGGCCCAGGCGTGATGAGTTCGACGAGAGGTCAAATGGAGAATTTCGGGCGGGTGAAAGAGCAGTAGTGGCTCGACGGAGATTTCTTTTAGCTTCACGGTAATTGTCCTTCGCAAGTTGTAAATAATGACGAAGGGAAGAGAGATCCATGGGTTCTACAGGTGGGGTACGTTGACCCGCCTGAAGGGGAGACTCCGAAAGGGCGTTATGACCGAAGGAAGCGTCGGTGAAAGGCGCAGGGATGATCGGCTCCATGGCGGCTAGGTCGAGAGCGGAGACCCAGCGGTCGCCAAGAGCGAAGGGAGCAAGAGCACGAGGGAGAGCGGCAGATGAAGCGGGTATGTCGGCAGCGGCGGCCATCTTCGGTAATCCAAATTCCGTGCGGAAGGCGGGGAACTTCAGCATGAGGTGGCGTGGAGACATCTCTGGAGGAAAATGAATGCCGAAAGCGTCCACGCTCTTGCTTTTATAAGGGAGGACTGCGCCGCACATGCGCAGTGGGATATGCAAGCAGGCGCCTGCGCACCGGAAGAAACCTCCAGGGGAACATCACATTGGGACAATGTAATGCTAAAATTATCAGGTTAATATGTGTTGGCAACAAAGAAACGCGAGTTTCAACAGATTTCCGGACAAATTTTCTCATGAAATGCAAATGATGGTTTTGCTTGCCGTAGGAAAGATTTTAATGTGTCAAACGTCACGAAGGACACCTACATCTGTTCCTTTCACTTCAAAGGCCAAAGCAGCCCAACTAAGTTATATCTTGACCCCATTTCTGCTACCGCAAGCAATAATGCGGTGCGTTTGAGCCTGGTTCTTACTTATGCATTTTTGTTTTCAGGGACTTGAAACCAAAAGGAATACTTAAAATAAAATCTAATAAATGTGTCACAAATATATCCCAGCACAGGCATACTTTGTTTTTTTTTTGGTTTATAATATTCTTAATAATCCAATAAAATCTTCAGTTTGATACAACAAGCACAAAAAATGTATTTAGTTATGAGCACGAACTCTTTTTAGATTTTTTTAAATTTGATAAAGCTACGAAAGTTGTGGTAAAAACTTGTGCCTAAGAGTACAGTATTAATTGAAACTAAAAAATTGCAGACTACTGTCGTAAAGTACCAGTGGTACCCACATACCCCAACGGCTACGAGGAGCATCCCCACCCCACCAGCACTTTTTTGTAAAGAAGCTAGTCTTCACCAACAGATTTGAGAGGAGACCTCTGCTCAAAAGATCAAAAACCTGAGGGTTTATCGTTTTCGCAACGAACATTTTTTTTTCATTAGCGCTCGCTAGCGCTCATTAGGCCTATAACGGCCTCCGTCTTCAAAACACCATATCTTCAAGAAAAATGGACCAAAACGTTCGAAATTTGCGGCCCTTAATAGACCTACACTTTCCCAAGACTGCTGCGCAAACAGAACTTTAAATTTCCACTCCAATAATTTTCTACATCATTTTGAAAAAGTCACAAAAATGACCGGCGCCGCGCGCAAATCTTCAATCGCCATTTTCAACAACTTGTAAATAAATTTGTAATTACTTATTTCTTTTGGTAATTATATAGAAGAACGCCTTTTCAAGCTATCGACATAATTCAACTACCTGTCGATTCATTTCGTCGTTGCGGTTCAAAAAATCATAGCGAAAACTTGCGTAAACACTTTTTTCTTTTATAAAATAAGTTTTAAAACACGTTAAAACGCTATTGACAACCGTGGTTAGGCCGCCATACCGCGCGACGATGGGAGCGCAACAAGAAAACTTGATTTCGACTAGAACATTAGTAAACGTAAATTATCTTGTTCATTTGCGTCGGCATGTCTCCACTGCTGGGAATTACTTGCGGAGTGCCACAAGGGTCCATCTTAGGCCCAATACTTTTCTTGGTGTACATTAATGATATTTTTTCTTGTAGCAATCAGTCGTTCGTGGTTGGCTTTGCAGATGATACCACATTAGAATATTCCGGAAAAGATTTGAATGTCCTTATCAGCCACGTTAACTTTGATCTTAAAAGATTTACCCACTTCTTTGATTCTAACAAATTGTCATTAAATGCAAAGAAAACTAAATACATGATTATGGGTTCGAGTCAAAAAATTGCGCAAATTGATCAAAATGAGTCACACGTCATCAAAATCTCGGACGTTGTACTCGAAAGAGTGAGAAATGTTCGTGTTTTAGGAATTGTCCTTGATGATATTCTTTCATGGACACCACAGATTAGCTATGTGTGCAGTAAAGTTGCCAGGGGATCTGCTATCCTGTCTAGAGTGAAAGGATTTGTTCCATCTAAATTATTAAGAATTCTATATTTTGCATTTGTCTATCCCTTAATTTTATACGGGATTACTGTTTGGGGTGCAGTTTCTAACTACAAGCTACAACGTATTCTTGTACTTCAAAAAAGAGCAGTAAGAAGTATTGCTAAGGCAACTTATGACTCCCACTCTTTGCCTCTGTTTAGGAAGTTTGAAATTATCAAGGTTGCTCAAATTTATCAATACAATGTTTGTCTTTATATGCACAGCCTTGTTTACGCTGCCACCGAAACTCGGTCTTGCTTCAACAGACTTATCCGTGTGAAAACCTTCCACGATTGTCACGACTACAACACCCGTAATGGTGATAAGCTCGTCTTACCAAGGTGTAGAACTGACCATGCAAAACGCAATCTCACCTACACGGCTGTAAAATACTGGAACTGCCTCCCTCTAAGTATCAAGCAGTTGAAAAATACCAAAAAATTTGCGTTTACTTTAAAACAGTTTCTTATACATCTTAATGATTAGATGTATCTTCATGCTGGTCTCTTCTTATTATGTATTCATTCTTAAAGTTGCTAATTGGGCATTTCTTTCTGAATTGTAAGGTTCTCCTATTTACCCATAGACAATTATATGTGTGTTCATATATTTATATTGTTTTAATTTGTTTTGTTTCACCACGTTAAGCATTTACTTGTTGCTAATACTGTATCTAGGATCTCATTGTCTGTTTTGTATTTTGTTATCATATTATGCTTTGACGTTTTGTATATATAATGGGTTCTTCCCTATAAAACAGGTTCGCAAGAACCTCGGGAAGTTTTCCCTTATGTTTTCACATAAAAATAAAATTCATATTCATGGCTGAAGCGGTGATTTGTGATGGATGCGACCTGTCGTTCTATTTATATATCAATATTTCTTTACAGTGTGAAACATCGTCCGCAGGGGCGCGCTTCGCGCGCACTATTATAAACATCGGGAATTTGTGTAATTAGAAATAGTATGACGCAAGCATTTGTGAAACAACCAAGTGTCATAATTTGTTCCTTGTGTCACAAATGCTTGCGTCATACATTTCCTGATTAGACAAATTCTCGATGTACGTAATAGTGCGCGCGAAGCGCGCCCCCGCGGACGGCATTTCATACTGGAAAAAAAAGTTGTCCCGGGAAGGATATAATTTCCGTTTACTAATGTTCTAGTCGAAATCAGGTTTTCTTGTTGCGCTCCCATCGTCACGCGTTATGACAGCCTAACCACGGCATTCAATAGCGTTATAGCCACTATAATAGCGTTTTAACGTGTTTTAAAACTTATTTAATAAAAGAAAAAGGCGTTTGCACAAGTTTTCGTTATGATTTTGTGAACCACAACGACGAAAGGAATAGAAAGGTAGTTGAATTATGTCGATAGCTTGAAAAGGCGCTGTTCTATATAATTACCTTTCTTTTGCAGGCATAAAGCCAACCAGCTTAGTGTTGTTTAGGAGGATTTAGCCTCACATATATGTATTTGAAAACCCAATACTTGATGTTTTATTTTAGCGAAGGCCAAGTTATTTATGAAAACGTCGACTGTAATTTTTATTATTAGCGGCTGCAATAATGTTTCACAAATATTCATGCGTTATAGCATTCAGAGAACAAGCTGGTATATTTAACCTTTTATTTAATTTAATTGGGCAACAGTTTAGCAAAAACTAGGTCTCTGAACACTACTGAACTCTGCAACACTTTCCTTCGAATTTTACCGGACATTTTTTCAAAAGTGTTTATCTTATATTTTTTTTTCGAGGGCTCCGACCATAGTAACGTTCCTTCTATTAAAAATCACGTTTGTTTAAAGAATTGAGCAAAACACTTCATCCCCCCCTTCAATAGTTGCAATGCATAACATTGTAGTTTCATAAAAAAAATATCTAGGCCTATTTTCACGTTGTTATGAGTTTAACTCAATGCACTCCTCAAGCTAAGGCCTCTAAAAACACCCAAAGTCGGCAATTCCCTTTGCCTTCCAAGCTGCTTCAATCCCTGATTCCCTGGTCGCCCAGAGTCAGACTCCCCTCCTCCAAGGTGATCCCTCTACCCCGCACCCCCTCCTCCGTCTCTCTCCTACAGCCCGCGGTTTCCCTCCTACCTGCAAGCAGGCAGCAGGTATAAAACAGACCTGGGGGACTGCATCTGGAGCATTGGCTCAACTCCAAGTCAGACGTTACTACGGCGGTCGGAGCAGAGATGTCCCCAGTCCGAGTGTTGCCATGCCTAGCTTAGCTTTATTTAGTTTAGTTTTAGTTTTATTTAATTTTTGGAACTTTATTTCTAAATTTTCATTTAAAGATTTAAACTTAACTTTTGACTTGAGTTTCGTGATAATGGGTAGTTAAAACCATCGGCAGTTTCTGGTCTACCCTCCCATAACTTAAGGGTTTAAGGGTCCCCTTTCTAAAAACCGGCTTTTTTTCTGTTTGTCTCACAAAATGTGAACAAACCTTTTTGAGATCACCAAGGTCTTGTAGCATAATTACAGAAGCACAGACTTCGATGGTAGGGCCCTGATTATTGCTAGCTTGACTCAATGTGAATAAGTAGATTTGATCTTGTGCAAGATGCCTTGAAACATAATCTTAAATTAGACTAAGCTTGAAATTGTAAGGTACTTTTTCTAACTTAGAGGTGTTTCGGTAACACCAAAGAACATTTTCTAATCGAAATTGTAAGTGTGAATTTTACTTTTAAATTCGTTGCCGATAATTTTTTTTTATGTAAAAATTACTTGTGTGCTTTTATTCAAAGCTAATTTGTAGACTAGTTGCTCTGTAAAGGGTTTCTTTCCCCTGTTTATTAAAACGTAGAGTTTTAAACTCAGTTGCTTCTAGAGAGATTTAATTTGCTAGTGTTTTAACTAAAAACAACTCTTTTTATTTAAAGCCTAAGGTTAGCAATTAAACCACCCACCTGGTGGCAGTGAACCAAAACGATTAGATAGTACTAAAACTTCAGATAGGACATAGACGCTCTGTTCCTAACCGTGCAGTAGTGACTGCCATGCTTGGCCGCAAAAGTAAAAACGGCCACCCGAAGTACTTCTAACTTTCCCACACCAGATGTCGGTGCAGAACAGTAGGCACCTCAAGGACCTGTGAGCATCGCTACAAAACTGGTGGCAGTGGTGGGATCACAAGGTGCTGTGCCACTCCAAACACACCTCCCCCCTGCCATACTACTATGCCAGTTCATCTTAGACGATGTCAGCAGTCCGACTAAAAACTGCAAACCCGAGACGTCTGTAACACGACAAAATGTTACAAGAAGTAGATGCCCGCCTTAAGCTAACAAAAGGCACAACTGACCCGTATTCAGCTGGAGCCGGGAAGCGGCAACCCTCATTTTCACAAGCCGTGAAACGTCAGGCAACCCGTCAGAAGGCAGATGACCCCTGCTAACCCAGGAGAAGATGGCCGATAGCCGGACACATCGCTCCTAAGGACCACGACTGGACCATTCAACTTGGATGACAGTACAAGTGTTCGAACTTCACCTGGAAGTGCGACCACAACAGTGCAGAGACGATCCATCTACGGTGGGAGACGGATAGACTGACCGCACAGCGATTGTGCATAGAAATCAGGTTAGTGCATATGGGTATGCTCCGGTTGCCAAGCCGAGTGTTTATTTCATGCATTTTATGTATTTAATTATCCACCTGAGTGCTTAGGTAGTATAAGAGTGTATTTTTTATGTCCCTGACTGGATTCGGTTGTTAAAGAAGTGTTTAAATACTCGCTCTGTTCAACTATCATGAGATTTATTTTGCGGCTGCAATTTAAACAGTAAGATTCAAAACTAAACGTTTTTTCCCCTTAAGATTGAGTTAAAACTAAACTTTCACCATAGAAGAATTAGACGAAGTTATTGATCATATTCACTACAAAGACCTCAAAAAGGCTTGTTTGAATTTAGGTTTAACAGTATGTGAAACCAGACACGAATTCGTAGAGGGTATAAAGATAGCCTCCGATAAAAAAATTACTTTGAACGATCTCACTAACGAATTACTTAGTGCTATACAAAAAAGAGATTCTGCCGCTCTGGCTAAGAAAGAAATCGCTCTTAAAGAGTACGAACAGTTTTTAAAAGCTGAACAGTTGAAACTTGAAGCTTTAAAATTAGCGGACGCAGATAAAGCGCGTGCGCACGCGCCCAGACTAGCGATGCTGCTACGGCGCTTGCAATAAAAAGACTTGACCATGAGTTGGAGCTAGCCAACAAACAAATTGAGCTAGCTAGGTTAAGAGCCGCTAACGGCAATAGTGATCCAAATCCAGTTCAGGTTTTGCCGAGTGTGAATTCCGGTCCTAGACCCGGACAAATTTCCGATGCAATACGGTTGTTGAATTAACTGGGGTCCGAAATCGGAAATTAACTCTTACTTAAAAATGTTTGAACGTACATTAGAAACTCAAAGAATTCCTAAGACGGAATGGGTGGTAGGACTCAAACCCCTGTTCGGTGAAATTTTGGTAAAAGTATGCGACCAAATGGAGGCAGTAATCACGATCATGACCTAGTTAAAATTAAATTACTTGAAAGGTTTGTGCAGACAAAAGAGTCAGTCCAATCGTCATTTCGTAGTTTAGAGAAACAGCCAGACCAACCTTTTCACGAGCACGCTTTTGAGCTAAGAGACGTTATTTTCACGTTGGGTGTCATTAGCTGGCGTTAATGGCCAATACGACAAATTGTCAAATTTGATGTTACTCGAACAATTCTATAAGTCTTGTCCTGCTGGCCTCCGGAAATGGTTGCCGGATTAAATTAAAATTGGGACGTTACCCGAGGCAGCTAAGTTGTGCGACGAGTATACCACTCGCAACCAGCAAATCTCTGCAGATCTTGCTAACAAAAATGGCAAAGTGCAAGCTAGCACTCATTCAGGTAGTCAAGTTTCTAAAGCTTCTTCCAACACTAGAAATGGTAAACAAAACCATAACTCCTTAGCTAACCCGGTTGGGACTAAGAATAATAACAGTGACAGTGTAACTAGCACAGATGCTATCGCTGATAGAAGCAACAATGTAAATACTAACAATAGCAGCAGACCTAATGTTAGAACGTGTTTCGAATGCGGTTCGGCCTCGCACCTCAGCAATCGTTGCCCCGAAGTTAACAAAGCTTCGGCATCCGCAAATGCATGCTTTATCGTCGGTAAAGATGCCACAGAAATTTTAAAGCCCAGTACTTTAAACTGTACTATGCGATACCGCTAGCACAATCAATCTCGTCAGTGCTAAACTCGCCAAAAATTGGTCACGTTTAAAGCAAGTAATTAGATACAAAACTGTCTAGCATGATCAAGAGGTTAAATTACAGCAGGTAAATTTAAGCCTAAAATTAACTAGTGGTGAAGTGCTAAAAACCAGAGCAACTAGTTCCCCTTTTGATATAATATTAGGCATAAATGGGATAACTCAGTTAAATAATTTATGCTAAATAATAGCTTAAAAACTAAGCCAGGAAAATGTCCCCCTACAGAAATTGTTGCCAGTTTATCGTGCAAAAGCCCCACTGTAATTTCCAGCAGGCCTTGTCATTTGAAGCCTAAGTTGTCTACCGCTCGCTCATGCGTTAAGGAGCCAGTTAGCCGGGACTCAATTAGCAGTCTAGTGATAAGTGCGCCACGCGCCAATTCCCACGGGAATCAGATAAGATCCCTCAAGCCAGGCATGAATGAACGTAAAACTATTCTTGCTACGCCCGCCCGTAATTAAACCAGTAGCTCTCAACTTCTCAGAGTGGCTGGATTTGAGAAATAAACCTATCAAAGGTAAAATAAAACGAAGTTTTTCAACCAGTGATGTTAAACAGAGTTTAAATGTGTCCGTTAAACCGGAAGTGAACGAATACAGTTTCCCCAGTTGGATTACGGCACGAAGCCAGTCTACCCCTAACCTAAAGTTAGAAACTTGCAAATCTGTCCAACCAGACGTCGGCAGTAAACTTGCTTCCCTTAAGTGTTTTAATTTCTAACCAGAATTCAGTAGAATTAGTTTGCCTGTATTTAATTAGAATTCAGTCAGTAGGCCAGTTGTCTAAACACTTAAACAACGTTTTTTTGTGTACATCCTTTAAAAATTAGGACCCAATGTTTTACTGTTGAAATCTATTGTAGTGGGGGTAGAAATGTTGAGCATTAGAGCTCCCAAACTAAATAGGTGTTCACAGTAAGATCGAAGGTTATAATTCTAACCTAACCAAATGTTAATGTAACTTTATCAGTGTAGGAGTAGGTAAAACCTTTAAAGGTCTCCAAACATGATAACTAAAACTCTTATAGTTTTTTTTCCTAAAATAGTTTTTTTTTTTTGCAATCTGGTGTAAAGCACCAAGACTAACCTAAGTAGGCTAACGTGTAATTTTTCTCCATGTTGAGTTTTTTTTCTTGAAAACCTAACCAAATAGTTTTCCCTCATAAGTGTTAGGCTGTAGTGAGTGGTGGGCCGCTACAACTGTAGCTCCATCTAGGAACACCTAACCTAAACATAAAAATTGTGTTTACTGCTTTACTGTCATAAATCTTCAAGACTGCTTCGTTGTACAAACCTGGAAAGTCAAATACTAATGCAGATACCATGAGTGGGTATTGTGTTTGGTCTAGAATGTGTTTTTTTTACTTAAAAGTTAAACAAGTGGTGGAGCCAAAAAATTGCTTTCCACCTTTTTTTGTAAATTTTCTTTAATCATTAAGAGGTACGTTGTCAGGGCAACCTCACTCAAAGAAACTGTCAGCTTTTCCCCATTCGGACCTCACACCTAAATATTAAGTGCCAGTGTTATTCTCCCTGTCATTATCAACGCCTTCCTTTGTGGAAGGATTTTAACAGAGATTATACGACACGTAATTAATATTCATTAGGAATATCTACGGGAGTTTAGTGGTTCCAGGCTATCTCTTCTTTAAGTTTTCTACGAAATGGCTTTCTTTAAAAACAGCCGTCTGTCTTACCTCTGAGGGCAAAAGGTTAACTCTGTCGTTAAAAGGTTGTTGCGTTATTATCCACAAAACCTCCCAGCGTTGTATTTTGTATTTTTAAGTTATGGGACCTATCTGAAAACCCTTCTGTGTTTAAAATTTCATGTGAACAAGTTGTTTGGTAACCTCAAACCATTCCAGTGGGAGTAGTTTAACAGTAAATAGAGCTGGTCATTTTATGCGTACCCATAGTATTCGATTCTCCGATCCCTATCGCAGCGGCTAGGTTTATTGAAATGCGGCGGAGGGTTAATTTCGCAGTCATCCCAGATAAAAAAAATGACTAGACTTGAGCAGAGGCAGAATCCGTACGGGACATATTACCAGAGCAGTAGATGGCCTCATTTACCTGTTAAAAAGAAACAACAAACCCTTAACCATGTACCTTTAATTTTCGTTAACTTTCGAAAATAGTGTTTCCTTTTATTAAATGTTTTGCTCCAATTTTCTGTGTGCTCTGTACGAATTTCCTGCACAACGCAGCGCGGACAAGCACTCAGTTAATTTTTGCAAAGTAGTGTTCTTTATAAAAATGTAAAAGATTTACTCAAGTTAACCTTACCGCAAAAACGTCAGTTCCCCAAAAAAATAAAATGGTAATTTAATTTTGTGTAAAAAGTGTACCTTTAACTTTGTCCTGATCCTGGGCATAGGCGTCGATCCAGGGGGGGACGAGGGGGACCGTCCCCCCCCCACGTTTTCAAACTGAGGGGTTCGTCCCCCCCCCCCACGAAATAGGCTGCAAAGCCATAAATGAGCATCTATTTATCACGCTTACCACATCGAGTTTGAAACAAGAAAATGTACTTTCGTTTTCCCCAATTGCATGAATCAGGTCATCAAATCTTATCAGTCATCAGTAACTAATACAGGAGAGTAATGAAGTTAATAATTTAAGTTGCAAGGCCAAGTCACAAAGATGACGGATTAACGATAAATGGAGGATGTAAGCATATCACTCCGCTGTAGCAAAACAGGTATTTTTAATTCTATAAAAATTTTAATTTAAAGTAACACAATTTTATGGTAAAAAATATGAACATCACACAAACAATTGAAGCATAAAAATTTCATTATTAGTCGTTTTATAAATCTAAACTTTATTTACTGTCTATTAATTCGAACTACTTTCCGAATGTGTTTGCGTAACCCTACTCGGTATGTGGTGCTTGTGAGGCTTTTTTTCTACTTCCGCCGATGTAGTGAAAATGTAATTTAGTGCGAAACTAGTCAAAACAGGAAGAGCACAGAGCTAATCGAAATATAAAAGGAGTGTCCGCTTTCAAATTACTTTGATTGTCAACGAAACGCCAACTGAAGTCGCCTGCTGGTTAGTTTGTTCTTGCTATGGTTATAGCCAAAACGTCAGATAAATTTGTACAGAACAAAACTTGTTAAGGTTTCCTTCCAAGTTTTCGTCAGTTGAAGTCTATACCAATTAACTCCATAAAAACCGAGCAAAGAATCAAAATTGAAGACTGTTGCTGGTTTGATTTGGTAGTAGCTGTATTTCCTCTTTTTCAGTTCTCAGTTAATTCAGTTAATTCAGGAACGTCAGCTAAATCTTCCACCATTTGAAAAGTAAGCAACAATACTTTTCAAACCTAAATTTTCAGTGTTAGATAGCGTTAATTTAATAATATTAAAAAAAATTAATTCATCAGTGGATTTAATTTGTAAAGAAAATGTATTAATAAAAAAACGGAATTTTGTTAAGTTAGGTTTTTACGACATCTCATGCTAAAGAATTTTTACGAAAAGCATCCGAAATTTGCTAAACAATGCGTTGCAAACGTGTCTCGGAAAGCCGAAAATAGGTTCTCAAATAGCGTAAAATGCTTCAGCTTCGGGGGCTCTGCCTCGGACCCCGCTGGGGGAACTTACAGCGCTTCCCCCAACGCCCTAGCTGGATTCGCCGGGCTTCTGCTAAAGTAGCACATATTTTAACAGTAAATTTTCATTTCCTCCCCCTTTCCACTTGAGTTGGTTGGCGCTACTACTAGGTCCCCCCCCCCCACCAATTTAGAAAAATCGACGCCCTTGATCCTGGGGTAGGAATAAGTATCCCAAACCTTTAGACTTCGCCTTTGTATTAAGGGAAGATGACAAGCTAAATAGGAGTTGAATTTCTCGATTTAGTTTGCTGATTGCTTAAATTTAGGTAATTTTTGCAACTTTAGATTACAGTGGCTTGGCAGGTGAGTGTTTTGCATACCTGTGTGCACTAACTTTCTGTTTTAGGCTTTCATTTCGGGTTCAAAAGGAGCCCTAAGTGAAATCTCCCGCCAGGGGGCCTGTAAAGAAGCTAGTCTTCACCAACAGATTTGAGAGGAGACCTCTGCTCAAAAGATCAAAAACCTGAGGGTTTATCGTTTTCGCAACGAAACTTAGCGCTCGCTAGCGCTCATTAGGCCTATAACGGCCTCCGTCTTCAAAACACCATATCTTCAAGAAAAATGGACCAAAACGTTCGAAATTTGCGGCCCTTAATAGACCTAAACCTTCCCAAGACTGCTGCGCAAACAGAACTTTAAATTTCCACTCCAATAATTTTCTACATCATTTTGAAAAAGTCACCAAAATGACCGGCGCCGCACGCAAATTTTCAATCGCCATTTTCAACAACTTGTAAATAAATTTGTAATTACTTTATTTCTTTTGCAGGCATAAAGCCAACCAGCTTAGTGTTGTTTAGGAGGATTTAGCCTCACATATATGTATTTGAAAACCCAATACTTGATGTTTTTATTTTAGCGAAGGCCAAGTTATTTATGAAAACTTCGACTGTAATTTTTATTATTAGCGGCTGCAATAATGTTTCACAAATATTCATGCGTTATAGCATTCAGGGAACAAGCTGGTATATTTACCTTTTATTTAATTTAATTGGGCAACAGTATAGCAAAAACTAGGTCTCTGAACACTACTGAACTCTGCAACACTTTC
>JAHWFP010117901.1:5387-20554 GCA_023313725.1 Lithobius niger | reverse complement strand
GGGGGGGGGGGGGGCACTGATGGCACTTTGGGTATTTCATTGGGGTCCATGGCTGGTTCGATTTTTACTGTTAAGAAAGACTTGTGCACCAAATTTATGTTTTCTGCAAAATTTCTGCAAAAATTTGTTACTCCACTTCGTGATTTCTGCCCAGTGCTGTACAATAATAATTGCTCTGCCGATGCGAATACTGCAGTAACATCAAAATCGTGTTCAAAAGGCCCTGATCGGTGTTAATACCTACGTTTTGAGCTGTACAAATTGAAAATTGGTTCATTGGTTCGATCTCTAGGTGAGAGCAAAAGTTCTAACCCATTTGGCTTTCCGTGTCAAGAATTTTGTAGTTACGTTAAAATAGCCTGCGAAAGGCCCTAGGCCTTGTCCATACCTACGGTTTAAGCTATAGAACTTGAAACTCGGTTCTGTGGTTCGATCTCCAGGCGAGGACAAAGAGTCCCAACAGCAACATTAATGATTTCTGCCCAGCACTCTGCAATAATAATTGCTCTGCCGACGAGAATACTGCAGTCACATCAAAATCGGGTTCAAAAGGCCCTGGTCGGTGTTAATACCTACATTTTAAGCTATACAAATTGAAAATCGGTTCATTGGTTCGATCTCTAGGTGAGAGCAAAAGTTTTAGCCCATTTGGCTTTCCGTGTCAAGAATATTGTAGTTACGTTAAAATAGACAGCGAAAGGCCCTAGGCCTTGTCCAGACCTACGTTTTAAGCTATAGAACTTGAAAATCGGTTCAGTGGTTCGGTCTCCAGGTGAGGGCAAAGCGTCCCAACAACAACAACAACAACAACAACAACAACAACAACAACAACAACAACAACAAATGGCCATGCTGTGGACGCCGAACGGTTTGATTGTTGTCATTGAAATTTGTAATGTGGTGAAATAGTTACGACACGACCCCAAATACCGAATTTCGTTGGTCTAGCCTATGTCAATTCTGGGCGAGACTATAGGAGTTCAAAGTTTGACGTTTAACATGGAAGTTCATGCTGAGGCTTACATAAAGACCGCGGTATAAAAGGCAGCACCACAAATTTGCATGCTGCAATCCGAAATAGTTCAAACACATGTTAACTCACGAACGGTTGAATACGCAGTTAAGATAGGGTAAAACTGACTTAATGCTGTTATACGTAGCGACAGCGACCTCCGCAAGCAAATTTTCGTTGTTGAGAGATTAGGGGTCAGCCAAAAACCACGTAGTCGGCCAGGGGGTGGGGGTGGCGGGGGGGGGGGGGAGGTCGGCTTTCGGCTACAAGTAACCACAATGGGGGGAGAGGGGTTTCCAAGTAAACCACGTGGACCAACTGGTATCATGGAAATAGTTATGGTTGTAATATCTAGACACACGCTAGTGTGTCGCGCCTAGTTAGGCAACAAACATCACAACAAACAGCAAATCGATTCAATTGCCGAGGTTGTAAACCATTGTAGCGCGACGCCATAGCGTCAAGTGTCTTATATCCTGAACCAGATTTGGTCACATTTCAGGTCCTTGGATAAAAATAATAATGCGGTACAAAAGCTTAAATTGTGTTGAAATCAAGAGCAATGACCCACCTGACAAAAATTAACTCATGCAGGAATGCCAACTGAGCTGCTTTCAATGCAAAATATCACCCTCAATAACGTTACAAATGTATAACTAGGTACTAGCTAGCTAGCTAATTCTAGTCCGCTCATCCCCATGTTACTCCCGTAGGGTGATTGTTCATCGATACCGTGATAACGGGAAGGCTTCCAGCTGAGAAATTGCACGAATGGGTGCAGTACAATACGAACTGCGTGCCTTTTATGGTGTGGAACCCAGGGGTGTAACGGGGATGGCGTGGGAGGGTGCATAAGTACGAAAATATTGTTTTAACCATTGTTAGTATTGTCGGCATCGTCTCTCTTTAAACGGTCAAAGTTTAGACAATGACAACCTATATACTGGCGTACGTGCCTAGACACACACTAGTGTATCACGATAAATCTAAACAACGTTGCCAAAGAAATTGTATTCACGTCCAATTTACGAAAAATAAACAAACTTTAAAAACAACGCAAAATAAACAACGCCAAAAAATGGTAAAGAGGCCACCAAGTTAAGAGTGGTTCGGCCCTTCAAAGGAGTGATATCAACACGCCAAAACTAACAAAATAAAACAAATTTCACCAATATTAAAACCAAACCAAAAACCTATTAACTGAACAAAAAATGGCTTCGCCGTTAAGAAAAAAAATCATTAGAGCTCTTATCCCCATATCACAGACGTGAACGTACACGAATAAAAACGGATTAAAGTTCACTCGAACGCAACGATCTATAATTTGAACTCCAATTCCAGGGAAAAATGACTGTTTTCACGTAATTGTTATGTCAGTAAGTGAACGCAGTTTGTCACTTTATTACACATCTGCACGTTAGTGGAGTTGAGTCTAATACACAGTTTAAAAAAACAAAAACGAATGATATCATCTCAAAAACCAAAACTGGTAAAAGGAGCCGCCAAGTTCCGAATAGTTCGGCCCTTCAAAGGAGTGATATCAACACACCAAAACATTCGCCAACTGAATCGCACCGAATAATACTTTGGACGTTAAATGAAAACTTGAACATTGCTACCAAAAGTAGTTTTCATTTAACCTTCGAACTATTAAACGATGCGATTAACTTGGCGAACGTTTTGGTGTGTTGATATCACTCCTTTGAAGGGCCGAACCATTCGGAACTTGGCGGTCCCTTTTACCAGTTTTGGTTTTTGGTGTGATATTATTCTACTGTATTCATCCATTGGGTTAACAATATCTTTACATCCTATCCTGGACATCGTGATGCCAAATGTAAGGTCTGCATAGTAATCCAGTTGTTAGGTTTTATTTAAAATTATTACATTCTATTTCCAACCACAAGATGACCCGAGATATTTTTTTTTTCGTCTTGAAGGCTGTATACTGGCTTTCACTGCGATCCTGGTATGGCACAAGTCTGTTTACTTGACTTATCTGCAACGTCGTTTCTCGTAGACTGTTTTCGGGGAATGTTTTCGGGGAATGATTTCTTTTCTGCCGACTTCTGCTGACTTCATCTAAGGCTTTAACCAAGAAAGAACGAATTCTAAGAGAGCATCTCTTTGCCCGTTCTACCTGGGGAATGTAGTTCATCAAATTCTCATTTCTAGAAGAAAAAAAATCACTCCATTCGGATCAGAGTTATTTTCTTTCTTCCACAGGATTATTAAATTGCAAGTGAGGCCAGTTGTTTAACCCTTTCTTCCAATGACCAATTGCGAGAATTCTGCCTTACAGTATGAGACTCGACGTTTGAACTAAATGTTTCTGATTTGTTCTGCTTTGTGAGTAGAATTACTAACACGTAGGGATCTCAACTTCCGGCTCCGGGACCAACTCTCCTGTGATAATTTCGGGCAATCCCCTTTCTCAAAGTGGCCATCCTGCCTTTGAACTGTCTTCCACCAGGAGTGATTTCTGCCAACTCTGTCAACTGTTTCAAAGCGTACTTATACTGCCATCTTTTGGGTTGATTGCTAAGAGTGTGTAATGGGGGGAGGGGGGGAGGAGGGTTGAGGATTTATGGCGCGTTGACAGCTAGGTAACTGGCGCCAAGCACAGTCACATTGCAGTGGTCCTTGTTACCACTACAGACATGATAAGCAACCCCGCGGTGCAATGGTCGGGTTGCCACTGAGCCTTGGCTCGGCATGGTTTTGGTTTCACGTAGAGTAAACACAAAGCCTTGCAGGGAAAGCTTGTTTGTGCTCGTTTCCTGTTCCGGTTTCGGTTCAGTTAAACAAGAACTTCATAAAGGAGGATGCTCCGAGATAAATCTACCCTGGGTTTCGCTACTTGTTTTTAATCGCGACCCCACGCGGCTTATTGTCGAACACGGAACCATTTTTAAAAGGCTTTTTTTTTTTTGCGTGGAGAGCACTCAACAATAAAATTCTTCTTGCTTACAAGCTATTCTCCCGCAAGAACATTTCAACAAGAAATTTAATTTTCAACCACATCAGTCATTGTGGTCTTGATCACAATCACTGAAAAAATCTTGTCATGGCGCCAAGCTTCTGTTGCTTTTTTAGCTGTGTGTTTTTAAGATTTTTTTAAGTGCCAATGATCATGACCACAGTGAATGATGTGGTTGAAATTTAAACTTCTTGTTGGAATGTTCTTGCGAAACATAGGTTGCCAGGAAGCATTTTATTATTGGCCGTTTCGACTTTGGCGAAAAACGTACGTAAAAATGACGCTGTGTAGCTTTTCATAGATAGGTGTTGTACATTTAATTTTTGAATCGATTCTTGTTGTTTATCGATTCGTGTCAATTCGCAAGCCGTGGCATTTAGACGACCTTTAAACGAGGAAGGAGTTTTGGTTCTTAAGCCAAGGCCGACTGGGGTAGAAATTGCTCATCTTGCCTCCTGGCCTCAAAGGTTAATCCCTGTTAGCACTGCTTTGGTAAATGCGATTTTGGCTATGTTGAGTCAATTGGCGTGGAGCCAGGAAGCCAAACCTTCAGCTTCTTTCCCAGACGGCTTTGTTTCAATCGGTAGAGTACAAAACGAGCGATGTAGCATCGATGCGCCCACATCCGACGGTCACGTTAGACTCGTGGTTAAACCTATACCTTAAACCTCAAACGAGTTCGATTTTGTTTTTCATCTTTTGATTGGTTAACAATTTAAAATAATACGCCAACCTTTATTAGTATTCACGGCTTTTTTTTTTCTCTTTCTATTTCGTAGTTCTTTACAAAACCTAGAATCCTCCAACCGTCCATTTCTGTTTTCTTGTAAGCAAGGATAATACGATTTCCTATGGACGCGTTTCTGAGAAGCCTCAAGTCAAAAGGTCTCGTCCTTCTGTTGTTGGCGTGATATTTAATAAGGGTTTATGAAGCTGAATTAGAGGCGATGATAATTAAAGGCTGTTGGGTCATCCCGCACTGACTGTGTCAATCGATTTTCTTGAAGACGACGCCAAAGGGTGTTAAAATAACCCCTCCCGGGAATGTCTTCTTGAAATTCATCATAATGAACCGTTACTTTGTACGTCATCTCTCGCAGGGACAGTTGAATTTTCAGCTTAGGTAGGGCCACCCCGTTTATAACTTGCAGAAATTATTCTGGTTAACAGAACAACCAACGACGAAGTAAGTATTCGTGTGCGTCGTAGCTACATCACGAAGGTTAATACAGTACGAACGGCTACACGCAGTCAAAAAAAAAAACAACAAATGACAAAATATACAAATACAAACAATGCAGATTTATTGTTTAACAATTTTACCTTTCCTCCCCCCCCCCCCTTTCCTTTTTCAACAGATTTTCTAACTTGAATTACTGATTCGTTGTCACTTGCAATTTGAGAATGCTTTTTTTTTATTTCACTAATTTTATTTAAATTCTCAGTTTCATCTGGCAGGCATTTAAAAAAAGTGAGGCAAGTAATAAGCTATAGTGATTTATAGAAAGACAGACTTTTTTCTGTAGAATTGCCTTTTTTATGTTCAGCACTTAAGTTCAACTCGTTCCATTCAAGATGCGAATATAGACATCGAGACTTGACTGTAGACGGAATTTCTTTGCGATGAGGGTGGTTGCGCCTTGGAACTCGCTTCCTGATGATACTGTGGGAGCCTTGTCAAAGGCCCTCTTTTACAGTTTTCGAAGCGATAATATTAAACTTAAATTGTGTTGGAGCTGTGTTAGTTGGCTTATTGCCCTTCCGGTATTCCATACCATCTCTCTATGATGGTTAAAGTGAATATTTATTATTTTATTTTTAACCCATCAGCAAAAACCATACACTACAAATAACGTAGTGTAGAAAGTCACCTTTATGCACTTACGTTTCATTCGAATGACGTGACCCGGATTCGAACTGGCGAACCAGTTCGTCACCACTTCACTGTCATACTGCCATTGCCGATACGCCCATTCGTACACGCCTCGACTACTGGTGAGTGGCCGCATCGCTAAAAGAGTATATGGCGGTGAACTGGTGCTGGACAGGTCAACTGGTTCAAATCGGGTCATGTCATTCGAATGATACGTAAGTGCCCAATTTTGGCTTACTGCACTACGCTATTTAATGTGTTAGGTGTTGGTTTGTTTTCCTGTCATGCTATTGACAGCGATCGTTTTTTCTTTACATGTGTGACTGTAATGTTGGGATTTTGGTTACGGCGGTCGAACGATTGCAGTGTTCAATCCTGCCACTCTGTGCTGAACAGGATATAGACAGAGATTGCCAGACTCCTCAGTGTCTGCTGGATCTAATCTTGCCTATTCTGGATGGCCCCCTGCAACAACTGGCGGTTTCCCGGTAGAATTCCTGGGATGTCTACTCCTCTTCCTTCAAACACGTCTAGATTTCTATCCAGTAAGATTCAAATTTATTTAAAAAATACAGTTGCTTGAAAAAGTAACAAGACGGAAAGCCAAATATGCTCGATTAGTGGCAATAAAATAGAAACCTACAGAAATAGGTTTGCATCTTTATTGGTTTGAAGAAAGCTGATGTGATCATTAAATGGGTGAGGGTGGGGGGATTGAGGTTTAATAGCGCGTCGACAGCTAGGTCATTAGCGCCAACCTCAGTCACAGTGCGCCACTGCGCCGGTTTACGACAGCGCCACACATTACAGAGATGTTGAAACAAACTCCAAATCAGTAAATGGGCAAGACACCCTGTCGAAGCCCCCCACCATATCGGCTGGACAGGGCAGTACGAGCAACTAACAGATGATTTCAGTAGCTATGGGTTCTGTTCTGGCTGATTTTGGACGTTATTTCGGACCCTGCCACGATTCAAGGCTTCCCGGTTTGAACTCCTCTAGTCAGTAGCGAGCACAAACATCCAAAAGGGCAGGTGCAACTTTCAGTAAAAGGGCACGCTGAAGCTTTTTTTGGGGGACTTTTTTTTTAGCTTGTCACTCTGTTTTTGACCATTTATGGCCCTTTTCATGGCCTTCCTGGCTTTCTTTATGCCCTTTTTAGGGCTCTAGGCCCTTTTTCTTCGCTGCCACAAGCATTTGTCATCAGTGCAAAATATGTGGGTTTTTTTTCCAAAAGGGGCAAGGGCAGTGCCCCCCTGCCCCCCCCCCCCCCTCATCCCCAATGCACGCCACTGTCTCTAATGAATTTTCCTCTAATGAATTTTTCTCTTTTCTTCCCTTACTAAATTTCTTCTTCTAAAATATCTGGCAAAGCACAAAACTGAGTGCATTTACTACACGATCGTGAGTTTGCGTCAAATTATTTAACTCTAAAAAAAAAATTAGTTTCCTAAAGGTTCCCCAAAATTAATATTGGGTTCAACGGTACAATTTTGGTAACGTTTTTAAATTAACAAACGCCCATCATAACAGTCGAGATGCTACAGCTAAGGCTAGTGTGCAGCCGAGTGCGACCATTTAGTGGACTCATTTCACGTCGGCAAAGAAGAGCGCCGTAATTGATACTCATTCGGCTGGCGTATTGGTTAGAATTTATCTGTTAATAATCTTTGACTATTTATTGAAAGATGTACTGAATGTGCTTTCAGGTGTCGTTTTACGTATCATGCCTTTCAGTGCTCAATAATATCTGATTGATATCCCTGAATATTTAAGTAATTATCTGATTAATTTCACATAATACGTCTGAATAAGAAAATTCCTTGCTCAATTCTTTTGATTCACTAACTCAGATCAAGAAATACAGCATATAGAATGCATGTGGAAAATTTGTACTAAATCGGTTAATGGGTTCGAAAGTTATCTTGAATACAGACAGACACTCCTGAATGCCGGCTAGGGTAGCGTGAGAGGCTACCATGCTCCTTCAGCGGCTATGGGAACAATTCTGGCCAATTCTTGACATTATTTGCGCCCCAACGATGATCCGTGGTTTCCCGGTTCAAAACCCCGGTTTGGCTCTTCCCTTTACTAGATATTTCTTCTCTCAAAAAATCTGGTAATGTTAATAAATGAGCCGGTTCAGCCAAATAGGCATTATAAATTGTTTCGGCTGACTTGAGGCTCAAAGAGATGATTTAAAAATTTTTTTTTAAATGATAAGCTGCTTACTTCTGTTTTGCAGCGCGCATCAGTAAATTGTTTATTTATTTTCAAACTGCAGCCTTGTTTTTCTCCAATAATAACGAAGCAAACAGTGGAGGATTGGCCAGTGGAGGAATGGCCATAGCGATAAAGGCGCTATGTCAGTGATCTGGGGCCAGAATTGGGTTGCCAATTCGAATCCGCGTCATGCCACTTCGACAAAACGTAAGTGCGTAAGGGTGGCATACTGTACTACGTTATTTCTAGTGTATGATTTGCACTGTTTGGTTTGTTTTCCTCTTTTCTTCAGACAGTTCTTGTGATTTATTCTTTATTCATTAATAACTTTTTAAAACAACAAAACACTTTTTTTCCTCCTCCTCCCCTCGCCTCTCTTCGAACTCTAGGCACCCGTTTGCCACTAGCGTTTGTCACTCAATGCGGCCTGGCCACCCACCGGAAGTTCAAAGACCCCTTCCTTTGCCTCTTTCGACCATGTGACCGGATATCCATCCTCCGGCGTTGAGGACGTCAGTCCCATCTGCTCCTAGAACCAATAAGACGTTTACAGTCCTGTGACTGCCTAGTTAACCGCAGTACGAAATGTGTGGCCCTTCGGAGTGGTCAGAGGGGAAGTCCATATATCAGTAAGCGGAATCTTGGTCCTGAGAAGATAAACTCGTTGTTTCGGCTTTTAACAGGGAGTTAATTCTCCTTCGGTTGGGTGGATCGAAATCTGTGGTGGATCATTACTGTCTTTTATTGGTGTTAACGAGCCTTTCTCAAGATGATGACCACGTTGAGCAGTTTGAGCTCCACACGCACCCACCACCCCGCCTCCTAAATGTCATCTCAAAGCCAGAGACTTCTCGCTGTCCTTGCTGCACGAGGAGCCGGGGCCAATCACTGTCCATTGTGACCGTAACGTAAGCCAGCCGGAAGAGAACGTCAAGAAGAACTTGAGGAGAGATTCGGGCCGACGATCTTGCGGTCATTGGCGGAAGCCGGAGCTCACACGATTCAAGTCAACCCAGTAAATGCCACTTGAGTTCCCCGACCCCCATGGTTGAAGTTAATGAAGTTACTTAAAGGAGAACGTGCAACACCATTTTTGCAACACCAAACAGAAGCGAAGCTGCACGTTTGCTTTTTTTTTTTTTAACGACAAATAATTTATTAAAATAGCACGAAATCCCTTAGCTGGCTTTGCACTGTAAAAAATCTCCGCCAAATTCCTCTGCCAAGAACTGGTAATTTGTTTCCAGTTCTATAAACCGTAAAAGTATAGGGAGTTCCGAGTTGAAAAGGTGTCATGTGCCCTCTCATGAAACACATATGAAACACATGTCCTAAACACATGCCTAATCATTCGTCTGTACAATGCATCGGCTTTGTAGATATTTTTTCTAAATCTAACAGTGACAGGTAAAACGATGTAAAAAAAAAGTAGGACAAAGTATTGATAATGGAAAAGGTCCTAGCAAGAGCATACGCTTGTTTGCTAAGATTTTCGAAGATTACAAACAAGAACAATGCGCATATATAAATCTACTATCGTAGTAAATACTGGTCGGTTCTAACAATATTGTAAATCAATTTTTCATTTAGAACTAATCAGCCAGCTGCTTATTTGGCACTTTGCCATTCTTGCATATTCTTGCTGTGCCATTCGTAGATGCACGATAACGAAGCTGCATTGTTTACTTGCACGGGAAACGAAACTGCATTGTTTACTTGCATGGGAACAAAGCAGCACACATTGTTTAATTGGACGGGAACGAAGCTGCATACATATTTTACTTCCACGGGAAACGAAACTGCATGGCTTACTTGCACGGGAACGAAGCTGCATACATTGTTTACTAGCACGAGAACGAAGCTGCATACACCGTTTAATTGTGTGGGGAACGAAGCAATATTGTTTACTTCCATGGGAAACGAAGCTGCATACATTGTTTACTAGCACGAGAACGAAGCTTTATACACTATTTACTTGCACGGGAAACGAAGCTACATTGTTTACTTACATGAGAAACGAAGCTGTATTCGTGCTACTCGACATAATTTTCTCCGCAACATTACGACTTTTATTTTCAAACACGATTCTGGCACGATATGGTGAGGCTTTAAATCATTTCACATAAGAGGAAGACAATATCCTCGCACTAATTCTAATAGTTACCGAGTTGCTTTTTTTTTTTAAATCGAGAGTAGTCTCGTTTCATTTTATTGTTTCATTTCATTTAAACTACATTTTCCCCTTTAAATTTTAAGTGGTAACAATCTCCTGATGGTCCTTAACCTAGAATAAACGTCTTTTTTGGTCTAATTGACCTATCGGATGTTTTTGACGGACATTAAAAGATTAATAGTCATCAAGTGAGGATGTATCCTTGTGCTTTTTTCAGATACACTGGTTTTACGAAAAGATGATTCCGACGATCATTCTCGCAACGAAACTTATGTTTACTACCAAATTAGTTGTGGGAAATACACACGCCTTCGAGGTTAATGAGCTTATTAAACTTTAAAAAAAAGTATTTGTAGATTATTACAAAGTAAAGCCAGAAATGATTTTATGGATTAGTACAAACTAAAATCCTTGAAAATCATGTGTTTTAATGTATTAGTTTGTAATAATGTTAAAAAAGCCAACGCATGTTTTTTTTTTAAATCATTAATTATTGGCTTGTACGTAATATCGTACACAAATTTGACGATTGGGCCAGTGGATGTCGTCAACTATGGTGCGGATCCTGGGGGGACGTTCAAGTATTACGTTATCAGGAAGGGGCGAGGGGGGATTCGCCCGCGCCGGTGACGATTAATGACGAGCGGGGGGGGGGGGGAGAGGGGGTGGCCAGTTGATGACGTAAGCACCCTTATCGCAGTAAAAGGGTGGAAAACAGCAAAAAAAAGTCCTCAGAAAAACACAGGGAAATGCGAGGAAAACACCCCATCTTGGGGGGGGGGGGTTCAAGTTAGAAATTTTCGAGAAGAGAAGGACCCTGAGATGCCTCGTGCTCATGTCGATTGTGGCATGGAAAAGGCCCTAGGAATTTTCCAACTGGAATTACCTAGCCTATTTGTCCCTTTCGCCTTTTGGAGGCATGGCTTCAGCTGGGAGCGCGTCAAACCTACAGCGCTGCATCTCTAATAGATAATAAACGAGTTAATCTTTGGTGTCGCTGAGCTGGAAGTGCTTTGGTATAAATGTCTGCCAAATTTTCATCTGTTGATATATCGCAGCACTATAGTTCTTTTTCTTCAATCTTCCCACGAATAAAGTAGTGCGTTATGTCAACATGTTTATTTCGTGATATTTGAGTATACAAGATAGTCAGGTCCTTCCAAAACACCACACATGTGCTAAAAGAAACGTCCGCTATTGCACACAATTTTGTACTGCCAAAACACATCACACTCTATAAAGAGTTATAATACAGCATTCCAAAGGCTAACCGAGAGATAAGAGTTCAACGAACTACTTTAATCCTTGCATTGTACACGTTTGTTACGTAGCAAATGTTCCTACGTGTAAAGTTATTTATTTCATCTTTCGTTCAAAAACATTTCCGTTCAACGGAAATGACATCATTTTGAACGCGATTGAGGGATTGTGAAAGCTAACTATAATCGCAACAGCGCGCAAAGAAGGTTGATTTTTGCGGTATTTCTGAGCATGCGCGAGGTACAGTTTATCAACCGATTCTTGATGGATCATCGACTGATTTTGGATGGAGCCATCAGTCGTGTGGAAAGGTGACGTCGTTTCCCTCATCAGACACTTTTGGTACTTTCTGTTGAGGTTTCTGTGCACTGAAGGTGCGTGTGTAAAGTTGGCATACAGATTGGTCGTTTTGGAAGGACCTCAATATGTGCAATGGCGGATTGTGAGTTTGGGTCTGCGACGGCAGGTGGCGGTTCGTGTGGCGTGTATTCCACTTCCTTCAGGATGTTTCTCAACCAAATGGAAAGTCTTGTGGCGTATCGAATGGCATGTTCCCGCTTTCCTTAGTTGACAAAGATATTGACTTTTGTTTTGAGGCGCTCCATGATATTGGTGCTCTAGCAAATGTCACCAGAACACCAGTGATGTATCGATCATCTAAATTTGACCCATGTGACGCATCATGGTTAATCTATAACGGGTCATTCGTGGGGGGGTCTATAGATAAGTCGGAAATTTTTGTCCGCTGCAAATAACGCTACAGAGTCTTGGCCGCAACCCAATGGTGGAGCCGCGATTAGCACTCTAATGGCTTAAAAGGGGTGTTGCCAACAAACGAAAGTTTGCAACATCTAGCACTATCTAGCGATATCTGGTTCTCTCTAGTCCTTCCTTGCAGCAAGGGGACCTTGGCAAAATCCCTGCCAGGACTGCTGGCCAGGGTAGCGTGATAGTCTGCCATGCACCTTCAGCGGCCATGGGAATTATTCTGGCCAATTCTGGACAATTTGTTGGCCTCTACGATGATCGGAGGTTTCCCGGATCGAATCCCCGGGTTGGCACCTCCCTTTACCAGATATTTCTTGTTCTCTATAAATTCTGGTAATGTTCAGAATTGACCCGGTTCAGCCGCCCAAAAAGCATTAAATTGCTTCGGCTGAGTTAAGGCTGAAAAGAAATTAATTTTAAAATAAAAAAATACAAATAAAAAAACAAATGAATGCATAGAAATATTTTTTAACACAACAGACAAGCCACGTTCCTCCTTAATTATTCTGTAAAAATTTGGACGTCCTCGCGCATCTGGAAGCGAGCACCAAAGGTTACCGATATTACTGTCACTAGATGGCATCACGGTAGAGTATGGAGAATGTACTGTGGCGCCATCTAGTGGTAGTAATATCGTTAACCTATGCAGCTTGCTCTAGGCGCAGGAGGAAGTGCCAACTTTTCACTCAATAATTATGGAGCACGCGGCTTGTTTATTGCGTTAATTGAAATTTATTTATGCATTCCTTTGTTTGATGCAAACAAACGCTAGACAGAACTCAATGGCGCTAGATGCTGCAGCCTTTCATGTGGTGGAAACCCGTCTTTAAGTAATCAAAGAGAACTATAGTGTGCGCGGAGTATCTTGAGTCCTGCACGTATTTTGTGATCGGCTACGTCTTCTTGGAGGGGGCAGCTTTAATCGACGGCCGCCATTGTTTTTGTAACTACTTTGGATATCAACAAGGCACTCTGCGAACAAAAACGTACAATCGATTATTTGTGTTCATTCTGGGGCAAACTCAAGATGGGCCGCGGACACTATAACATGTAAATGAACTGAAATTAATTGGAAAACGGGAGATGATTACTTATTGATAGCATGAACAGCTGAGGACTTTTCTAAAATGTTGGCAAATCTGCCTACTAGAGGAAGCGCCACTGTCTTTCAGATTGGTTTTGATATCTGAATTAAATAAACTTAATTTGCTTCGTAAATATTGACACAACCCTAAACGCAGAGTATACTTACCCTGAAAGGGCAAGATGCTTAAAATAAATATTATTTAAGTCATATGGCAATCTTCATATGGCAATATATAATTTTCATTATAAATCAAAAATCTCATAGCAGAAATGAAGCAACCGCAACGACGACCCCCGGAAGGGGAACAATGAAAACGTGCCATTGTGCCAATTCTTTGCCATGAAGTTGAAACTGGGACGTTGTTGCCCTGAAAAGAAGTTGAAATTGGTACATTGTTGCCTCGACTAACAATTTGCTCTGCGCGGTCATCGCAAAGGCATGTCTTCAAATGACGTCATGTACGAAGAACAGTTATTTTTCGCACGCTACTGGGAATGGGGAGGGGCCTGAACGGGGAATGCCCGATGGTGGGGCAGTGCTTATGTTAGAGCCACTATTTCATTGACGGTAAGGGGTAGTGTTACACAAAGAAAAATTTACTATTGCAGTGAACGATCAGGCAGCTACGAGCAAATACTGGGAAACAACCACGGGTCAAACAAATCCCCGGGCGAAGCCGGGTACGATGCTAGTTAAATATACTATGGTAGCCTAAGAGTGCTGGTGAATTATATGTCGCAGCATCGTAATGAGAAGATAAACACAGCGTGTGTAAGTTAGCCTTTTATTTTCTCTCTATACAGCTGTAATGAAATCGCGGTGGGAAAATAGGCCAACAAAGAAAACCATCCCGAAGAAAAAAATAGCAACACCATTCTTAACTGCAGACTCTTTATCCATTTTTCAAAACCAACCCCAAGACGAATTTTAGCTCGTCCTTGATTCCTTACCTCACCAAGCAGAATATTGACGGGTAGAAAGGAGAAGCACACAGCCACGTTGTTGCCATTGGTAACAACAAAAATTAATAAAACCTCTTTAAGATTTTGCGCTCCACTGGCAGGACTTAATCCATATTTTCGTGCCGAGATGATATTTTCTAGGAATTTGTTGTCATTGGCAGCGAGCAGCTTGAAGAGATTATTTAAGTGGGTAGAAGGCTGAGTGGCGTATCATATGCTTAGTTCCGGGAATATAAACAAGACCGATCGCTGTGCCTTGGAGCAAACAAAAGCTCACCGTGAAACGCGCTGTAGTGCCTCTTTATGATCCAGGGATGGTTTTGTTTTTTTGGAATATATACTTGGTGATATAGGCTTTTGTTCATTGGTCACCATTTCAAGCAGTTGGCGAATATACATCTGCAAATAAGTCGAATAAGGCACTTAAGTCGGATACGTCAAATAAGGCAAATTAGTCGATTAATATTGTATAATTCATTATTAGGCCTTTCTAAACAGTCTTAAATACAAAAAGAATTTAAAAAAAAGCCCATTGACAACATGGTGAGACATAAACATGTTGAGCGGAGCAGAACTGAGCAGAGAGAGCAGAACTGAATAGAGAGAGCAGAACTGAACAGAGAGAGCAGAACTGAATAGAGAGAGCAGAACTGAATAGAGAGAGCAGAACTGAATAGAGAGAGCAGAACTGAAGAGAGAGAGCAGAACTGAACAGAGAGAGCAGAACTGAATAGAGAGAGCAGAACTGAAGAGAGAGAGCAGAACTGAACAGAGAGAACAGAACTGAACAGAGAGAGCAGAACTGAACAGAGAGAGCAGAACTGAACAG
>JAHWFP010117900.1:299-19635 GCA_023313725.1 Lithobius niger | reverse complement strand
ATCAAAATTTCACCGAGAAGGGGCTGTAGTCCGACGACCCATTCGGTTTTGTCTATACGCTGCGTCTCCATAGTTTTTTCAAATATTTTTAGAAAACTATTAATTTCCGATTCGGAATTCCATCTATTTACAAGTCTGACAGCGTCAGCAATTTTACCCGGTTTATTTACGGGAACACTGGGATTTGGGGGTGTTACAGAACCACTACTTGAGTTTGAACTACCATTAAGATTTGCAGCCGTTAGCCTTGCTAGTTCGATCTGCTTATCTAGTTTTACCAATTCACGAGCACTAGCGCGTTCGCTATTTTGTGCTTCTTGCTCCTTTAATAGAGCGTCTCTATCCCTGATTTGGGCCTCTTGGTCCCGTAACGCTAGTTCGTGCGCCATACGTTTATCTACGGCGGCTGCCTCGTGAGCTCGGCGTTTTTCTACATCCGCCATTTCTAAAGTTCTTAACCTTAATTCTTCTGTTTTCAGCGCGAGCTCTTGCTCTTTGGCTGCTAACTCTTTCTTTTGCAGAATGATAGCTTCTCTTTTCTGTATAGCCGAGGCTAATTCGTCAGAGAGCTCGTCTACGGAAATTTTTTCTTCCTCGACGGCATTTTTCAAAATAGTTACGGATTCGAGTCTTGTCTCCGTTACGGTTAGGCCTAATTTCAAACAGGCCTTTTTAAGGTCTTTATACTGAATGTCACGAATGACGTCTTCAAAATCGTCCATGTTGGACACTTTTAACTTTAAGCTTCAAAATAAAACTCTTATAAATGAAACTTCATTAAAATGCAGCCGCAAATTAATTTTACTTTAAATTGAGCAGAGCGAGTTACTAAAAACACTTCTCTCCCAACTATCGTAAGTTTTAGCAAGGAATACACTTATTTTAGACCTCCTAGCACTCAGGTGTATAAACAACTAAAATACCTATAAGGCTCTTAATCATAACACTCGGCTTGGCGGCCTTAAGCATATCTTATGCACACTTACCCTGTACACAATCACTGTGCGGTCAGTCTAGTCCAAATCCAAACTTCCCACCTGACGAATGAATCGGCTAGCACACTTCTACTTGCAGTAGGACGTCTGGTTGAAGGCCTACTTCACTGTGACGATGGTTGGCGTTGTCCAAGGTCCACTGAATTCTGCTACGGAGCTTTGCGTCCTGGTGTTGGCCAAATCCTCCGGGCAGCTGTCGATCCACGGCTTGTTGCTTTCCGAGACGGGGGGGGGGGGGGACATCTACGATCCTTGCTTCTCGGCTCCGGAACGGCTTAGTTGCGGGCGCTGATGACGGGCACTGTTTTTGTCGGCAGTGCGGACATCGGGAATTGCATTGATTTTAGCGTCAATGCTGACGTCTGCTTCGGCATTGATTTTTACTACAATGCGGGCGTCTACTTCTGTGACTATGGTGTCGCAGTCACGGACATCTTTGTTGTTGAAGAATTGTTCAACACAAATGGCATAGTAGCATGGCAGGGGGGAAACGCTTGAAGGAACAGCACCTGTTCATCCCACCGCTGCCATCATTTGTAACGGCGGATGCTACGACGGGGTAGGTGCTTGTAACATCGCCGCTCGCCTGGTGTAACTGGATCTTCTTACTATTACTTTTGGGTACTTTTTGTTTCAAATAAGCACAACAGCTACAGTCCCGGCGAAGGGAATGGAGCTACACATGTCCTAATATTGTAGGCTAACTGTAATAATAAGCAGTAACGCTGCCACCAAGGTGGGAAAATTAGGCTAGCTAAGCTAAGTTTAAGAGAATTGTCTTAATTTCTTACTTCTAGCGAACGACGGACGAATAAACCAACTGGGTTTTAAACTCCTGGTTTTATTTTTGAACAAACATGTTAAAAATCAAAACGCACGTTACATTTACATTTGGCAAATTTACAACTGGATTAGTTTATAAATAACACGGGGAATTTACAATAAAATTCAACACTAGAACAAACACGATGTTCAGTTAAACATTTTCAAATAGAAAAAGTGATTTTCTTAGGCACAAGGGGATTTCGCAAAAGAGCCCTCTAAATTACGAACAGCCTCGGCTGTCTAGTAATAGTAGACCTGTTTTACAGTTATTTTTCAACGTGTATACTGCAAAGCATTAAACCTCCCAGAGTTGCTGTTGATAAGTCAACTCCTTAAATTATAGAGCCGCGGCTACCTATAAAGTGGATCCGAGCGTTTAATCAATGGAAACCCCACGAAGATCAAACCGTCCTTTGTTTACATTAAACTGCGTTTAAAGAAACGATGAAATAAAGCTGGTTTTTAGTAAGGGACCGTGAACCCTTAAATTATGGCCGCCAACGTCCGAAATGCCGTTTGGCTTGACGCTCCATAAATTTACTTTCTAAAGCTACGAGGTTAAGTTAAGTTTAAACAAGAATTTATAGGGTTGGGGAGGAGAATTTGTGACTGAGACCCATACTGAAACGCCTTGGATACAGTCGTATTAGTTCAGTCTTAGTTTATAGAGGGCGCCACGTGTTTTATGTGGGAATTTCTACTCAGTTTTCAGCCTAAAATTAAACTAAACTTAACGAAACTAGCTTATATTTAATTATTATTTAGCCTAGCTTAGTTGTAATTTAGTTTAATTTAGATTTGGGCTGAAAAATGAGTAAAAATGATCAGATGGAACACGTGGCGCCCTCTGAAAACTCGGACTGAACTAATGGGGACCGATCTAACGTGTTTCAATAGGGACTTTTTAGAGTTACAAATTCTCCACCCAAACCCTATAAATTCTTGGTTTAAACTATAAATTTTGAATGTAAGTCCAAAAATTAAACTTTAAAAGCTAAACTAAGTACGATACGAACCACTACCTTTGCCCGGCATGGCAACAATCGGACCGCGGCATCTCCACTCCCGACCGGCGTAGCGACCTCTAGCTTTGAGAATCCTTGAGCTGTGCTGTGCTAACTATACTCTACTGCGTCTGGGTTTTTATGCCTTCTGTTTGGCAGGCAGGTAGAGGGTTAGCGCGGTCCTGTAGGAGAGCGACGGAGGGGGTGAGTGGGGAAGAGGTGGACGCTTGGAGGAGGAGAGACACACCAAAATCGGCCGAGCTGTCATTACCGGAAGTCGGCCATGACAGCGCGGACGACCGGGGTAGCTTGAGCGCTCTGACTGGCTGACGCAATTGAAGCAGTGTTTTGGTTGGATGGATTCGAATTGACAAAGGGAATTGCCGACTTGGAACTTAGAGGCCTGGCTTTGAATGTGCAAGTGAGTTTTCAACTCATAACAACGTGATTTTTAGGCCTATTAAAATAAACTACGACGTTAGGCATCGCAAGTTTTGAAGGAGGGGAGGGGGAACGAAGTGTTTTGCACAGAATAAACATTTGACTTTGGGAAACGGATTGCTATATACAAGGCATGTTTTTAACGAAGGAAAGCTAGTTTGTTTACGTTTTTAGAGGTTCGCTACGGTCGGAGTTTGGATGGAGATGCTATAAAAAATAAACATAAAATCATACACTGGTTCCATAAAAATAGACAAACATAAACATTGGAGCTCCGGTAGGGTTCATGGCAAGAAGTTAAATTTACCAAAATGCATTAAGTGCACAAATCAAAAGATTAAATGTTCCAGCTAGTTTTTTTTAAAGGGCTAAGTGCAGTTTAGGTTAGATTTTAAACTGGTTTGAACATCGGACATTTTTCATAAATAAGCAAAGTCGTCACCTGTTACAAATAAAAAATATCGTGTGTTTTCAACATCTAATACACAACTAAGCTGAAAAGTGTTTCGGCTTTATGCCAACAGAAATATACATTATTTACAGGTTTTAAAGTGGAATCGCCATATAGACGATTTTTCTTCTGGTGTGGAAGAAAGCTGCCCTCAGGTTTTTTCTTCGATGGTGTTGAGGTGTCCTCACCACGAGCGTCTGATACGAGACCGCGTTTACATTTACACGGCCCCGGACGCAGGATTTTATTCGGGGTTCCTGAGAACTCGGAATAAAAGCTATAATGTAATGGTTAGTGCACACAAGATATGCAATGAACACAAGACCGCCAAAAATAAGCAAAAAAATGACATGAAATAAAACACTGGTTACATAAATGTTGACTTTGCAGTTTTGTATTTTTAGGGGACCAACGTTTTTGTGGCTAAGAGAACTTTAAGTAAAATAAAATTTATAAATTCAACTTTTACTGTTTTTGCAACCATTAACTAAATACTGTCCGCGCTGCTTGGTGCAGGAATATCATACAAGTATTTGAAAATAGGGCAAAAGGACATTTATCAAGAAACACACTAGTTTTAAAGTGAAAGTACAAAGTTAGGGTTTTTGTAAAAGAATACTGTCAAATGAGGCGTCCCGCCACTTAATCGTTCTCACGAGTCCGGATTATGTCAAATTGTAGATTTTTTTTAGCTGTGAAACTACCGAAAACACCTCGCCGTCCACCCTCAACCTAGGCTACGATAGCGGTTAGAAGAGAATTTTCTGTGAACACGCAGAAGAACACCGGCTCTATTTAACAGCAACTAATACCACTAGAATGGTTTTAGGTTACCAAACTACTTGTTTACATAGGCAATTTGACACTGAAGGATTTTGAGATAAGACCCATAACTTAAACATAACAATACAACACTGGGAAGTTTTGTGGATAAAAACTAACAACCTTTTAACGACAGTGCTACCTTTTTCGCACAGGGGTAGACAGACGGCTTTTTTTATAAAGAAAACCATTTCGTTTAAAACTTAAAGAAGAGCCAACCGGGGACAGATTGCAACTCTCGTAGAATATTCCTAATGAATATTTAATCAGTGTCGTTACAGTCTTTGTCAATATACTCCCACAAAGGGAGACGTTGATAGTGACAAATAGAGTAAAGCATAGGCACTTAAAATTTGTGTGTGAAGGCCAAAACGGGAATTAACTGGGAGTTAAGGATGAGCTCTCAACAGACCGAAATGACAAAATAAAAAATGCAGGTAAAATATAATTTTCAGTCAATTTGTACTGAAAACAAAATGTTAAACATTTAAGTATTTGTTTTAAACAAAATACCGACTTAACGCATCCGCGTTTAAGTGTAACTTGCCAGGCTTGTACCGGACAGTGTAGTCATAATCTAGAAGGGTGAGGCTCCACCTAAGCAATCTGGGATTTTTGCCAGACATTTGCTTGAGCCAGTGAAGTGGGTTGTGATCTGATTCTATGATAAATTTTGTCCCATAGATGTAGGGCCGTAATTTTAGCAACAGACCAGATCAAACAAGGACACTCCTTTTCTGTCGTCCCGTAATTCTGCTCACGGGCTGTTAATTTACGTGAAACGTAAAGGCAGGGGTGTTCATCGTCACCAAATTGTTGGGACAACACGCAGCCCATGCCACGGTCGGAACAATCGCATTGGAGGATGAAAGTTTGGTTGAAATCGGGAGCTCTTAGGACGGGAAACGTCACTAAGGCGGTCTTCAAAGTTTCAAAGGCAGTTTGCTTTGAATCGTCCCATGAGACGGGATCGGGTGCATCCTTTTTCAGAGAATCTGTAAGGCTTGCACAGATTTCGGAATAGTGGGGAATGTAGCGCTGGTAGTAACCAACCAAACCAAGGAAGGAACGGACATCTTTCTTAGTTTGGGGCCGCACGAATTTTTGGACAGCCAAACACTTCTGAAGGAGTGCGCGTTCCATTACCCACCTCGTGACCAAGATACGTAGCTTTGCTACAAGTGACCTGCGATTTTTTGGCATTTACCGTTAACCCGGCCTTCTTGACAGCAAAGAGAAAATTAAAGACATGGTCGAGATGTTGTTGCCACGTTTCGGCACCAACTGCGGTGTCATCCTGAAAAGGAGTGACATACTCCTCCATGCCACGAGTGACATTGTCCATAAGCTTTTGGAAGCAAAATGGAGCGTTTTTCATCCCCATATTCATCATGAGGGGAACAAATTTCCCTATGGGGGTAGTGATAGTGGCGGCCATTGAAGCCTGTGGCGTCAAGCGCACTTGCCAAAATCCACGGTTGAGGTCAAAGATAGAGATATATTTCCACTTAGCTGCACGCTCAATACATTCCTCAATGTTGGGAATTGGGTAATCTTTAGTTACCGTATTGTTGTTCAGCTCTCTGTAGTCAGCTACAGGATGAGGGCTAGCGTCTTCCTTTTGAACGATAATCATGGGGGATCCATGAGGGGAATCGGTTTCCACAATTAAACCCAGACTGAGCATTCTCTCAATCTCGGTGACTATCAAGTCACGTTCGAATTTCGCGTGCCTATAATATTTACAGGGCTTAATATGCGAATCGATTAATTCCACATCGTGGATGACAAGGTCGGTACGACCCGGCAGAGTAGAAAAAACACCATCTACTTGGTCAAAGATTTTCAGAAAGTCGGATTTTTGCGACTCTGACAAATCACCTGTCTTTTTAAAAAGATTCATGGCTTCCTTGGAGTTACGATGGCCATCACCAGGTTTGCCTGTCCAAACATGGTCGTGGTGAGTACACTCACGTTCGTCATTGTAAGAGTGATTACTTGACCCTTCCCTAGGCAGATATGGTTTCAACAAGTTAATGTGATATATGGTTTCCTTGTGAGAACCATGGGACTTCTTAACAAGATAATTGGTATCTGATAAGCGTTTAATCACATCACAGGGTCCATCCCAATAAATTTCTAACTTATTGGCTCGGTCAGGCTTAAGGATTAGAACCTTGTCACCTTCCTTGAACATGCGTTCAACTGCCTTACGGTCATAGTAATTTTTGTTTTTCAGCTGGCTCTTCACAATATTTTCTTGTGAGAGTTCCCGTGAGTATTTGAACCTCTGAAGTAAATCCAGGAGATACTCAAGGACGGATGGGTGAACGTCGGGTTAAATCCATTGGCTTTTGACAAGCTCAAGTGGGCCTTTCAAATTTCGGCCATACACCATTTCTGCAGGTGAAAATCCAGTACTCTCATGTGGAGCAGTACTTAGTGCAAACATAGCACCGGGGAGGCATCTTTCCCAGTCGTGGGGATGCTCGTGGCAAATCGCTCTCAGCACCGCTTTGAGGGTTCGGTGAAATCGCTCCACGCTGTTGGACTGTGGATGATTCACACTTAAATTAACACATTTAATTCCGCACTTTTGAAGACATAAAGTGGTGAGTTCACTCACGAAAACGGAGCCTAGGTCCGATTGTAATTCGGAGGGGAAGCCTAACCTCGAAAAGATGCCGAGGAGGGCGTCTACAACACTTTGACTATTGGCCTCTTTAAGGGGCACGGCCTCGGGAAACTTTGTTGCCGTATCGAGGAGAGATAGAACATATTTAAAACCACCTCTACTAGAGGGTCGGATGGGGCCAACAATATCCACAATAAAACGATTAAACGGCTCTCCATCCATGGGAACAAGCACCATAGGGGCAACAAACTTCTGTCCAGATTTACCATTTTTCTGGCAGGTTAGACACGTTAAGACAAACTGCTCAATGTCGCTAAAACATTTGGGCCAGTAAAAATTTGTAAGCACTCTATCTTTTGTTTTAGAACGCCCTAAACGGCCAGCCCATGCATTGGCATGCGCAGTGCTTAGAACCAAATTTCTACACTCCTGGGGAAGAACTAGTTGCCTGTTTATTAGCGGCCTTCCCTCAGGATGAAAAGGCTTGCAAAAAAGCAAATCTTGTTCCACGAAAAACAACTTGTTTTCGTCCTGCTGGCTTTCGGGTAGCTCAGCATACTTCCAACATACTTGTAAAGTTGGGCAATTACGCTGGAGTTTTAAAAACTCGGTTTTGTCAATACTGAGGAGCTGTGTGAACTGCTCAGTTTGAGGACCTAAAATCGCCTCATCCAAAACTTCTTGTTTGGGGCTGACAAAACCCTCTGTTACTGCCGCTGGAGTAACCTCACATGAGTCACTGTCTGACTCTTGGCTATCCGTGTGGCTCTCACGGTAATTAGGGCGCTGATCGTTGGCACGTGCTTGGGCACTAGTGACTGCGTTCATGTAGGGGGGGAGGGAAGCAAGTCCTTTCTCCTCTAACACTGTTTGTGATGGCACGCCGAGCAACATACGGAATTGCGGGCCCACGTGGTCGGACACGAGAGCTTCTGTTTGGATAGCTCCGTAGGGGGACTGAACCTCAATTAAGGCTATAGCATGTGCGGTAGTCTTATTGGTTAAAGCATTATGACAATGCGTATATTCGCCAGTAAACTGGTCGGGTTTCACGAGTTCACGAGCGATTACATCGTGCGTAGAACCTGTGTCACGCAAGATGCGGCATTTTTGGCCGTTCACGGACCATTCATGAATGTGTTTTGATAACACCAATTCGGGTGGGACATGACTGATAAAATTACAATCAGCGGGGGCTGCGGCCTTTTCGTCAGCCATACGGATACGACATTCACTGCGCCGATGTCCGGATTTATTACAATAAAAACAATTGCCAGCAATACATGGCTTGTCGAACTCACGATTTGAGTTGTGGGAGATGGCTGAATTTTCACTAGCGGATTCATTTTTCACCTCGGCGGTACCAGCCGGTTTAGCCGCCTGACTGTGGTTACGACCTCGTTGTCTGTTGGAAGGTTTAGAACCTTGTGCTGTCGTAGCAGCTGTAGGAGTTGCTTTAACAGGACGTGAAGCAGCTTCGGTTGAAATCTGCTTATTTCGAGTAGTGAATTCATCACATAACTGGGCCGCTTCTCCTAGCTTAATTTGATCCGGGATCCATTTCCTAAGTTGGGTAGGGCATGCTTTGTAGAATTGTTCCAAAAGCATTAAATTGACAAGTTTGTCATAGTCCCGGTTAACCTTAGCCAAAGCTAACCAACGAGTGAATAACATTTCTAATTCAAACGCGTAGTCAAAAAATTGTTGATCGGTTTCTTTCTCTAGAGAACGAAACTGTGTTTGCACTGACTCTTTAGTCTGAACAAAACGGGCAAGTATTTTACTTTTTACTAAATCATAGTCTTGTATCTCAGCGTCTGTTAGCTGATCGCAAACTATAATGAAAACCTCACCGACGAGGGGTTGGAGTCCCGTGACCCATTGATCTCTAAGGAATCTCTTTACTAGTCATTGTACGTTCAAAAATCTTAAGGAAACTGTTGATTTCAGTTTTAGGCGTCCAATTGTTGACGAGACGAACTACGTCCGCAACTTTACCATGTCTTGCAACTGGATTTGGGGGAGCTGGGGGAGCGTCGTGAGCTCCGTTTGGAGCGGGGTTAAGATTTAATGAAGCAGCGTTTAGCTTTGCTAGTTCAAGCTGCTTATCAAGTTTGGCTAGTTCCATTGCACTAGCGCGATCGTTAATCTGGGTGTCTTGGTCCCTTTCTTGGGCTTTAAGAGCGGCTTCCCTGTCTTTAAGGGTTATTTCATGAGCCCGGCGTTTATCTGCATCCGCCACTTCTAAGGCTCTTAACTTTAACTCTTCTGCTTTCAGAAAAAGTTCGTTCTCTTTAACGGCTAATTCTTTTTTTGTTAAAAGGATAGCTTCTCTCTTTTCAATAGCGCTTGCTAATACATCAGAGAGTTCGTTTAAGTCTAGTTTGCCATCTTCGAGGGCTGCTCGTAAGATTTGTTGAGATTCGGTTCTAGAATCACTAACGGTAAAACCTAAGTTTAAACATGCCTTTTTGAGGTCTTTGTTTTGTAAATCACGAATGATTTCTTCGAGTTGATCCATTTCGGACATTTTTACGTTTTAACGTGGTTTCAAAATAAAGCCTTTATAAATGAACCAAAAATTAAAAGCAGCCGCTTAAAATTTAACGTTAAGTTTGGGCAGAGCGAATTAATAAAAAAACTTCTCTCCCAAATCCAGTGAGTTGATACAAAAAAAATACACTCTTAAGAACCTCCAGCACTCTGGTATATGAATAGCTAAATTGCATAAATGCTATCAACTACAACACTCGGCTTGGCGGCCTCTAAGCATATCTTGTGTGCACTCACCCAATTGTACAATCGCTATACGGTCAGTCTGTCCTTCCTGTTTCCATCGCAACACGGGAAGTCCGGCACTGAAGTTTGGAGTCGAACGTCTCTGGCTGTCTAATCCACGGGACCTCGGTGTAGAACACAAAATCCTCGGCTTGGCTGTACGGAGCGCAGGTATCCTTGCGGGCCTCTTCTCCTACAGCATCGGTTGGGGTTGGGACGGCTCTCGGCTTAAAGACGTCTACTGGAAGCGGCAGCTGCTGCTTCCTGGCGCCGGCAGTTGCTGCTTCCTGGCGCCGGCAGTTGTTGGGGCTGCAGGACGGGTTTGTACTATTTTATAACTTTAGTACTATTTTATAACTTTAGTACCATATACTTCGTGATTTTGTGTATCTTAGTCACAGGCATCTGCTTCGTGGCCGTATTGTCGGGACCACTGACGTCTAGTTGGAAGTGGCTTGCATCCTTCTAGGTTTTCTTGCTTGTAGCATGGCAGGGGGGAAACGCTTGACGGGAACAGCACCTGTTCATCCCACCGCTGCCATCAGTTGTAACGGCGGACGCTACGACGGCTCAGGTGCTTGTAGCGCCTCCGGTTTCCTGGTTTGACACGGAGATTCAGCTTAAGGTGTTGCGGTGATTATTGCGACTTTTTCGGCATAAGCACAGCAAGGGCTACTGTCCCAGCATGGGGGATGGAGCGCAGGGTCCTAAATTAAAGGGGCCTAACCTTAATACTGCTGGTATTTCACTGCCACCAGCGATGGAAATTTAACCGTTTACAAAGAGCTAAACTAAAAATGGTTTACATATTTATTTACACTTAAACAGTTAATCGACTAGCAAACGAACTGAAGTTAAAAACTCCTGGTTTTTATTATAACATCAGAGAATATAAAAATTACACTTTACATTATGTTTGCCCGAGAGCTTTTGAAACAAACTTATTTAAAAAGCACTAGTTTGAATTTACATTGTAGCAATTCACACGATTTTGCAACAAAACGACACTTGTGTTTTGAATGAACAATTAATTAAGTTTTTCGACTAGAAAAAGCAATACTGAATGCTCCGCAGAGTCGTCCGCAAGACTGAACAGCCCAGGCTGGTTACAGTCTATCAGACAGTATGTCTCAAACACGCATGAAAGATCAACCGTTTCACAGTTTTGTTTTTAAGTGATAAAACAGAGCCTTAAACCTCCCAGAGTTGCTGTTTACAAGTCAACTCCTCAAATTATAAAAGCCTCGGCTACTTATAAAGTCCGTCTGGAGTGAATAACCAATGAATCCCACACAAAGATCAAACCGTCAGTTATTTGAATTAATGTTTAAAACAAATAAGAAAGATGTTGGTTTTTAGTAAGAGTACCACTCTGACGTTATGGGGTGAGAAACCTAAGATGCCGCTACAGGCGTCACCACCATAATATTCCCTAGCTAGAGAGAGTTTAAGTTACGTTTTTAAACTAAAATTTAGACTTGGGGGGTCCTAAATTAAATTTTCAAAAGCTAACAACAAACATACGAACCACTACCAACGTGCCCGGCATGGCATTCTCTGGACATGGCGTCTCCACTCCCGACTGGTGTGACCCTTCTCTAGCTTGAGATCTGTGAGCTGTGCAGACTATGCATTTTGAGGCTGGGGTTTTATTCTGGAGAGGAGGGAAAGCGCGGACGTCGAGGATAGCTGCGTGGGTCTGATTGGCTGAGGGCCTCGAGAACAATGGAAAGTGGGAGGAGAAGTCGGTTGAACAAAGGGACTGGGTGCAGAGCCGTTTGAAGGAGTAGGAACATGTAAAACGGAAAAAGATAGGCCTGTTTTGAGTTTTACTCGATTGAACTTTCGGAAATGGGCCTTTTCTTTGTATTATTGGCTATGGATTGAACATTTACATGTTTGCAACGTGAGTAGTCTCTGGTTAAAGCTTAATACTTTGGCTTGGGCAATGCATAAAGCATTACTATTAAATCTTACAAGCTTTAACTGAAAACTGCAGTGTTATACACCACAACTAGTTTTGGCTGGGGGGGGTTAGAAATTTATGATTCGAAGTTTTTGCACAGTTTGACTTTCGGATTGGCTTTGAACAGATCTTTTTATAAATATCTTTTGTTTTTAATAGAAGAACAAACCAGCAGTAGGGTTTGAAAGGTCTCAGTCGGGTTTAGAGGAGAACTAAAACAAACATATATACACTAAAATTTGTGTCCCGTAGAATGCCGATATCGAATTACGTTTGGACATATTGTAGCGTTTCTGGGGGTAAAAGATTATTATAAAAGTATAAATGCGGTTAAATATACTACCTCAGTTGAATGCTATAACGCATTAAGTTAATTTGGAAAATCAATGTTAAAGTTGAAAGACAAAATCGATCGTTGTGGAAATTTTTCATAAGGATTGCGGCCGACAAACACAATACAAAATATCACACTTCAAATTGTTGCCTGTACATGAAATCGAGGTTAAGTACCTTCGCAGAGGAAGCCCCTCCTAAAATGCAACTAAGCTAGTGTGTGTGGGCGTTTTGCCCAAAATGGAAAGGATAAAAATAAAAATACATAAGTACAAAACTTCAATAATGGCGGCCATAGTGAAGGAGTGCTGCGATTGTTTTTGGAGGATTTTCAAATGTAGATTCAAATGTAGAGGTTTGTATTAGGGCTGTCTATTAAATACCGAAGAGTTCGGACGATTTGGTCCATTATTGCGAAAACGGCAAGATTTGCCTAATCGAGGCATTTGGGCGCTCAAGAAAAAAGAAATTTCTCGTTTTGAGAAACAAGCGTTTTTCGGCAGTCCACGTTTACACGCCCCCAAACGCAGGATTTTATTCAGGGTTCCTGAGAACTCGGAATAAAAGCTAGAATAGAAGGGTTAGTGCACACGAGATATGCAATACACATAAGACCGCCAAAATAAGCAAAACTTGACATGAAATAAAATACACTGTTTACATAAATGTTGACTTTGCCATTTTGTATTTTTGGGGGGACCAACGTTGTTGCGGCTAGGAAAACTTTAGGTACAATTAAAAGTTACAAATTAAAAACAATGTTTTTGCAGCCATTAACTAAGTACTGTCGGCGCTGCTTGGTGTAGGAATATCGTACTAGTATTTGAAAATGGAACAAAAGGACATTTATCAAGAAACACACGAGGTTTAAAGTACAAAGTTAAGTTTGTTGTTTCGTTATAACAAATAAATGAGGCCTTCTACTGCTCTGGTAATATGTCCCATACGGATTGTGCCTCTGCTCAAGTCTAGTCATTTTTTAAATCTGGAATGACTGCGATAGGAACCCTCCGCTTCATTTCAATAAATCTAGCCGCTGCGATAGGGATCGGAGAATCTAATACTATTGGTACACATAAAATGACCAGCTCTATTTACCCATACTCTCACTAGGATGGTTTGAGGTTACCAAACAACATGTTTAAATATGCAATTTGACACTGAAGGATTTTGAGATAAGATCTATAACTTAAATATAACAATACAATCGCTGGGAAGTTTTGTGGATAAAAACCAACAACCTTCTAATGACAGAGTTGACCTTTTGCCCTCAGAGGTAAGACAGACGGTTTTTTATAAAGAAAACCATTTCGTTTAAAAATTAAAAGAAGGGCCAACCGGGGATAGATTGCAACCCCCGTAAAATATTCCTAATGAATATTTAATTAGTGTCGTTATAATCTGTGACAATATTCTCCCACAAAGGGAGACGTTGATAGTGACAAAAAAAGTAAAACATAGGCACTTAAAATTTTGGTGTGAAGGCCAAAACGGGAATTAACTGAGAGTTGCTTCAGGCTGAGCTCCCAACAGACCAAAATGACAAAATTAAAAATGCAGGTAAAAATAATTTTCAGTCAATTTGTACTGAAACGAAACGTTTAACAAATAAAGAAGGCCTGAGTTGTTCACCCGATTTGAGAGGATACCTCAACTCAAACCATCAACAACCTGAGGGAAAACTTCGTTTACGGCAACGAACACTTTTCTTTTCTCGGTGCCTCGGCCGTGAAAAACCCCAAATTTCAAAAGCCTGTAACTTCCAAGAAAATGGACCAATCCGTCTCATCTAAACAGCTCTTAATAGCCACGAACTTTATCTGTTTTCCCCCGCAAACAGAACACGATAAATACTTCTAGAACTTTCACAACATCCACTTGAAAAACGCACGAAACCGATGCCGTAAAATCACCGTAGCGCACGAGACGCCATTTTTTCCACTTGTAATGTAGCGGCGCTACCAGTCTCTTTAGGTGCTTTTTCAGGGAGCACCGACAATCTGGTGTACTGGCGATGACGTTGTTAATATTTACGTGACTGTTTAACTTTAGCGAAGTTTACAGCACTGCAGTGGCTACTGCTCGGTTAGGGGGGGAGTGTCCATGTCCTAACTATGTTTCAAATACTAACTACCTACTAATTTGCTGCCACCACGATGGGTGTTTAATTGCTGGCTGGGAGTTAAATAAAAATGGTTTTTGATTATTTACTCGTGCAATTAAATCTCAACAAAGTCAACGGGTTGTTTAAAACAACGAAAGTTTTTTTTTATTAAAACATGCTTGACTTCCTACACTACATTGGAACTAAGTTAGTTACAAAAATTATTTCAAAAAGCTTTAAATAAAGCACACGATGATTTTACATTAAAATCGGCACGAAGTGAACAAGTTAAAAGTTCATATACTACAAAATTTCGACAAGAAAAGTTGTTTGAGTCACCGGACTCTCTGAAGTTACTGAATGCAACGTTTACATTAGCAAAATAGTCACAAGTTATGTTTCTAAAGCCAAGTGCTAAAGATCAAACTAACTAATGGTAAACCTGGTACACAACCCAAAAGACGTCTAAGCTCTACGATTTAAACCATTTGATTATTTAGAAGAACCTTTGTTCAACATAAATAAGAAAAAAGCCGGTTTTTAGGAAGGGGACCTTAAACCCTTAAGTTGTGGTAGTTCTAGGCCAGAAATGCCGATGGCGAACTGATCCACAATAATTCTCAAAGTTAGAGGTTAAGTTTAAGTTTAAGAACTATAAATTTAGAACCGAAGTCCAAAAGAATACTTTCAAAAAAATTAACTTAGTTACCAACGAGCTGCTCCCTTGCCCGGCATGGCAACAAACGGACCCGTGCGGACATCTCCACTCCGACCGGCGTAGCAACCTCTAGCCTCTGAGATCTTTGAGCAGTGCTGAAGGTGGGACAGTGGGGCCGGGGGTATATATGGGTGAGGGAGGGGGCGGACGTCTGCGACGACTACGCGTTTCAGCAGCAAGAGAGGCAGGCTGCCTTGGAGAAGGGAAATTTGTTCAACCTCCTGAGCCAAGCTACACCACGTGAGGGCTTTATAGAGAACTGTAAGGATCTGGATGGGCCTTCATAAGGGAAGGAAAAGGAGGTTCGCATTGATTGGCCAGAGCTACTGGGCTCTGAGTGGCCAGATTTTGGACCGCTGGAGCCGTTGAGCTTTTGGGGTTTAGGAATGGATTGATGGATCGTGATGGAAACGGCCATTTGGATTTGAAGGAGGGGGGGGGGGGACGAAGTTTGCTATTAAAATCAATATTCAAGTTTAATAGAATGATGGTTACTGATCTATTGTAGAAGTTAATAGTAGAAAAGGCTTTATATACAACTGGTTGAGGTTGCTATGGTCGGAGCTCTGAAATAAATACAAGATAAACACTTATTGGAGATAAATGTCCGGTAAAATAAAATAGTAAAAAAAAATGCCGTTTTGGACAAGGTAGAGTTTGTGGGAAGAAGTTACGTTACTAAATTGCTTTTATAAGCACTAGGCAAAGGATTAAAATAAACCAGCTAGTTTGTAGATGCTAAAACGCATTTTGGTTTACAACATTATTGCATCTACAAATAAAAACAAAAAAAGGTGCAATCAACGTTTTCATAACAAACCAAGACTAGTATTGGAGTTCAAAATAAAAACGCAGAGTGTGAGTACATATATGTGGTTCCTACAACAAACACTAAACTGGTCGGCTTTATGCCTGAGAAAAAAATATAAATTACAAATTTACAAGTTTATTGTTGTGGAAAATGGCGATCGGCGATTGCGTGCGGTGCGCTCAGTTTGGAGCGTTTTTCAATTGGCTGTGGTTAATAGCAGGAGATGAATTTTAGAGTTCTGTTTTCGCAGACATGAAGGTAAAGTCTGTTGCTATTAAGAGGTGAAGACTGTGATCGTTTCTGTCCATTTTCCTAGGAGTTACATGATTCGAAGTAAAAGGCTTAAGCACTTAGGCCTACGGCGCTAAGAAAAAAATTTGTTTCCCCGAGTTTTTGATCTTTGGTGCCGGGTATCCTAACCAATCTGGATTTTTGGCCAAATGCCTTTACAGTAAAAATGTGTATTTACTTTTTATTTTCACTTGGGCATAAAGCCGAAAACATTAGTTTAGTGTTTGTAGGGAGGAGCTTCCTCTGCGAAGGTACTTAACCTCCATAATAATTGTACAGATACTTTGTTATGATATTAAGTAGATTTAAGGTGACGATCTAAGATGAACTTGAGAAATGTCCAACAACCAAAAAACCCTAATTTTACGTCTACAAATATTAACACAACTATTTAATATGCATTTTAGCATTTGCTGGTAACCATAACTTTTATTTTATAATAATCTTTTAACGTAATCTTTTGCCATCCCAACTACCGGAGCTTAGGCAACATTTTATCTTACGAAATTTCCCGTACACGTCTTTTCTAATTTTCCGTAGTTGTTCCTAGCAAAACCGACTTGGCTTTCAATTTCCCAAAGTAAACCTGGTATCCCAATGTTAATAACCGAATTTATTGAGATCATTCCTTCAATAGTCGTGTTGCCTAACATCGTGGTTAACAAAGTAAACAATCCGTAGTAATTAAAGGCCTTATTCACGTTCCAAACTATGAGTTTAACTCTACCGGCCTCTCTTATCACGCAGTCCATAGTTATTCCTTCAAACGGCGCCAAGCGAAAAATCCTTTGCGCTGCCGACTTTTCTATTGTTCTCAAGGCCCTCAGCCAGCCAGACCTAGAAGCTCTCCTGGTCGTCCGCGCGAACTTCCGGTAATGAGTATATAACGCCAGCCCCAGGAGGCAATCGTTAGCACACGCTCAGCAGGTCTCAAAGCCAGCGGTGACTACGCCAGTCGGTATAGGAGATGTCCTGTCCGAACGTTGCCATGCCGAGCAAAGGTAGTTGGTTCGTATTAGACTAGTGTTAGTTATAAAATTTAATTTTGGAAACCCCATTCGAAATTTTAGTTTTAAACTTAACCTAACCTTTGAGGGAATTGTGGAGGTGGAGCCATAGTCGGTATTCTAGGCTCACATCGCCATAACGTCAGGGTTCACGGTCTCTTTCTAAAAACCAGCTTTTTTTTCCCGTGTTTATTATTATGAACTTAATCTAAACACTAAATCTGCATTTAGACGACGTATTTTCAAGGGTGCTTCCCCAAATACTAAGGATCTACAGATTTGAAAATTTGATTCTAGGTCGGACTTAGAAAACATAGTCTTGACTATTTGTGTGTAATTCCCGCGGTTTGCATGTTATAACGGGTTCCCGAGGTCCCACAAACATTTTCTAATCGAAATTGTCGTTTTTACTCTTCATCTTGTAGTTGAAGTTTGAGTTGAATTTAATTGTAAATTCTTGTTGATTTTTCCTGTTGTAAAAATCGTCGTGCTTTAATTTTAAAGCCTATTTTCTTGTATTGACAGTAGTTGAATTTTAAATGTAATTGTTTATATTGTAACGGCGGACGCTACGACGGCTTAGGTGCTTGTAACGCCCCCGGTTTCCCTGGTGTACGTGGAGTTTCAGCTTGAGGTTAATTGGTGTTAATGACGACTTTTTACGTTATTCAACACAGCATGGACACTGTCCCAGCATGGGGGATGAAGCGCCGGTCCTAATTAAAGGGGCCTAACCTTAAACAGTCGTTTTCGTTGCCACCAACGGTGGATTTAACTGTGTAACTAGCTAAAATCTAAAGATGGGCTACATATTTAATTTTACACTAAAATACAATTAATCAAGTCTAGCAAACGACTGAAGCTTAAAACTCCTGGTTTTATTTTTGCGACAGAATGAAATAACACTTTACATTATAGTTTGCTTCTAAAAGCTTTTGAGTACCAATTAATTAAATAGGCAACAAGTTTGCATTTACAAAAAGTAGCAATTTGAATATGCAATTAGTATTTCACAAATTCAGACAAACACACTTGGTTTGAATAAAAGTTAAATTTTCACATTATGTAATGAAGGCCCGTTCTTCACTAGATTTGAGAGGAGACCTCGCCTCAAACCATCAAAAACCTGAGGGTAAAAACTTCGTTTACGGCAACGATCACCTTTTTTTTTTCTCGGCACCTTGGCCGTGAAAAACCCCGAAATTCAAACGCCTGTATCTTCCAAGAAAATGGACCAATCCGTCTCATATAAACAGCTCTTAATAGCCATGAACCTAATCCGTTTTCCCCCGCAAACAGAACACGAAAATTCCCTCTAGAACTTTCACAGCATCCTTAAGAAAAACACACGAAACTGATCTTGTAAAATCACCGTAGCGCACGAGACGCCATTTTCACCATTTGTATAAAATTGTATTTGCTTTTATCTTTTCTTAGGCATAAAGCCAAAAAGTTTAGTGTTTTAGAGGGAGGAGCTTCCTCTACGAAGGTACTTAACCTCCCTAATAAATGTACAGATACTTTGTTTTGATATTTCTTAAGTTTATTTACGGTGACGATCTTGAATACTTTTGAGAAATTTCCAACTGCCAAAACCAATTATCTGCGGCTGCAAATAATAATTGAAACTATTTAAATGCGTTTTAGCATTCGCTGGTAACCTTAACTTTTATTTTATAATCTTTTAACGTAATCTTTTGCCATCCCAACTACCGGAGCTTAGGCAGCTGTTCGTTTACGTCTTTTCTGTTTGTACTTAGTTACTCCTAGCAAAACCGACTCGGCAACCCATTTCCCAAAGTAAACCTGGCATCCCAATGTTAATAATTGAATTTATTGAGATCATTCCTTCAATAGTCGCGATGGTTAACATCGTGGATAAATAAGAAAACAATCCGTAGTAATTAAAGGCCTTATTCACGTTCTAAACAATGAGTTTAACTCTACCGGCCTCTCTTTATCACGCAGTACATAGTTATTCCTTCAAACGGCGCCAAGAGAAAAATCCTTTGCGCAGCCGACTTTTCTATTGTTCTCAAGGCCCTCAGCCAATCAGACATCCGTAGCTCTCCTCGGCGTCCGCGCTAAGGACCAGAAAATCCGCTGCTCCAGCATAAAAACCCTGCCCCAGAAGGCAATCGTTAGCACACGCTCA
>JAHWFP010117899.1:16146-30447 GCA_023313725.1 Lithobius niger | reverse complement strand
GAGGCAGCCACAAACAGTTCATTGTTAACAGCCAACACCAGTGTAACAAGCAGTACACCCATGAAGGCTGACATAAAATTACCTCGCATTGAACTTCCAAAATTTTCTGGGGATTACTTGGAGTGGACAACATTCCATGATTTGTTCACCTCAATGATTCATAATAACAGTCAAATCAGTGATTCACAAAAACTGCAGTACTTGAAATGTGATGTACAAGGAGAAGCTGCAACAATAATCCAAGCACTAGATGTAACCGACGCAAATTACTGTGAAGCGTGGAAGTTGCTCAAAGATCGGTATCAAAACGAAAGACAGATAACATACTCACATTTGACAAAATTATTTCATCAACCAAAACTAACATCTGAGTCAGTGGTAGAGCTAAGAAAATTAGTCGACACAACTTCCAAGCATTTGGGCGCTTTGAAATCATTAAAGGTGCCAGTTGATCAGTGGGATCACATGTTGGTGTACATGATAACTGAACGGTTGGATGGTGAAACACGGAAGCAATGGGAATTATCAATCAGTGGAGCAACCTTTCCCACATTCGACCAGGTAAAAGAATTCTTGGAAAAGCGATGTCGTGCACTAGAGAATTCAGCGAATAGTAACACAAAGGCTAAAAACAGCTATAGCAAATTCAGTAAACAAGCTGCGCATAATGCCTCTACCACACAGTGCCCTATTTGTAGAGAACCACGTTTCATTTTTCAATGCCGCCAATTTTTGCAACTCGACCCTAGAGCCAGAGCTCTTTCAACCAAGGAAAAGCAAAATTTTTACTGTGTTTGGGTTCTGCTAGAGACAGAATAAAATAGTAATAGCTCGTGTTAGTTGCGACAAAAGGCATGTCTACAGCAGCCTCATTTTTACAGTCAATTTCATGCTACAAAACAAGCAAGTGAGTAAATATGAACTATGCATTTGCAACAAAGGATGCAGCATTGTTAAATTCGTGTCAAACGAACATACAAAACATAACACCCTCTAGCCAGAACCAGTTTCTTTTTTCGTAGTGCGAGAAACGTTTAAATGTTACCGTAAAATTCTTGTAACTCGCGTTGTAAATGTTCCTTTTTATTTAAGTCCACAACACATAGGCCTTACTAACAACATTTACACCAAAAAATTCATATTAGGTATACTTTTGTCCCGGGAGGGTGGGAGGGAAGGTAAATGTATAACCATTAAAAGTATATTCCTCCCAGTGCCATTTCTCTCGGTCCTCCACATCAAGTACGGCACCAAAGGTCTATTTCCTTACGGTTACTCAATCCCTTGGTAAAAATCCGTTTTAAAATGTGGCGTCTAGATTTTCTGTTGAATATAGAGAACTTTATTTTCTGCCAGGACGTATATGATCCTTTGTGCGCCTACAATGACCTGGAAGTTTCATCATCGATTACGTTTGTAAGCGTTGGAATTATTATCGGTTTTGATTGTTCGCAAGGTTTGAGTTTTTGCACAAAAGGAATATCTTGGAAGCAGATGATTGACACTTCGTACTGACTACAATAGGTTGGACCTCGTCCACAGAGTAGGCTCGTTTCATTGGCTCCTGGTTGGACTAAACATACTTTGCAGTCAATGACTATTGTAAAAGTGGTCCAGAAAGTGCATGTAAAAAATGTTCTTTCGCTTGACTTCCATAAATATTTTGTTATGCTACTTCCGGCCGCTGTAGCAAGTCCGTTATAGTAGCATTGAGGTAGGCTAGAAAATAGAGTTGGGCGGTTCCGGTTTTTATATCACGGTTGTCGGTTTTCATAAAAAACCGTTACCACTTTCAGTTTTTTTAATAACCGTACACGTTTTCGGTTTTATGATTTCTTTTAAATTACGAATTTTATGTACCACATTTTCAATAAGAACCAACTAATTAGTAATTAAAATTTTGTTATAAGTTTTTATGCAAAAAAAAACTTGGATCAGTAGGGCCGCGAAAAAAAAGTTGCTTCTCAGACCCCTTGCTGGTGACCCAAAACCATCCTGGTCCAAAATTGTTATAGCGACTTTGACACGAAGTTTTACATTTGTTTTGCATCTCAAGTATTTCAGAGCAAAATACAAAAATGAAGCTTGAGTTACTGCTACACAGACGGAGCTTGCTTTATTGAACCTTGAGGACAGAACAAAGGAACACTGGCTTCACCTATTTTTCAATATTATTAACAGCCACACTATTGTGGACCGAGATCGCTTTTGTGCTGTGCCCAATTTTTTTGGAAGGCATGATCATACTATGAAGGTGGGGCTCCCTAGACTATGCTAGAATTTTCGTTTTTTGTTGAAAGTGCCTTCAGTTGGAATGGGTTGAAAGAGAACGTGGCATGTGCTAAATATCTGGAAGATCGATTTAAGAAAGAACTTGAGGTGGGAAGGAAAGTGAGAAGTTGTTCTCATAATTTGGCCTAACCATTTTTGTCCTGCACCCTGTGCAGATTGTCATAATACCTATGGGCACGACAATTACATTTTGTAAATTGTATATTCCCATTATGAACAACCTTGGACGGCACAACAACGAGCATCGTTACCCTACGTCTACGATAACGCGGAAAACAGAAAACTGAATAGAATGAACAGAACGGAACAAACATGTGCCCGTCCAAGCTAGCGCTGAACGGCAGCACATATTCCTTTCAAAAGAAGCGTGCGTTCCCTACTTACTTCTCCCTCCCTACGAACAACAAGTGGACACGGCCCAACCGCTTACATGCCTAGCATTTCGCGTTGAGTGGATTATCGGCTAACTGAACGAACTTTCACGAGTCTTAGTGGTGTTAATGTTTATGATAGTGTAAATTTATGCATGTTTTGCTTGATTTCAATTAAATATCGGTGTTGCAAAGTTGAGTGTTGGATCGTCCGCCATGTTGACTTGGCCTAACGGAAAGCAGAACCAACAGAAAGTCAGCTCGGCGAGCAGAATTTCCATAGTTCTGTAAGGAATGCATTCTGGGATTGAAAGGAGGCGTGGTTTTTCCGCCAAATCAACTGAACGGAACGTTCCGCGTAATCGTAGACGAGGGGTTAGAGCCACGTTTCCCAACTGGTGAAACTATGCAGCTGCAGGTTAGGCGGGAGCGGCCGCCGGAGCCATTCTATACGGGCGCATTTGGGTAATGAATAGCCTGTGCATTCTCGCTGCTAGAATTTAATCGCGATGGAAAGGTGTCGTTGCCATGGTACAATCTTATAATCAGTGACAATAAAAAAAGAATTCCTCCTGACGAAACCATTTCCCAGTCACTTCGGAACTCACATTAGTGACTGTTTTCGTTGTGAGACGGCAGAGCTAAAATGGCCGCCACGTTGGAATTTCAAATAATTTTCTAGCTTCGAGAATGCAAGGGCGAGTTGTTGTATAAATGCGCCCTAAACATCAATGACGATTTTTTTTAAATATTTTTAACTGTGCATTGCAAAAAACTTAAATTGTGTGAGGAAAACAATATTTATATTTTTAAATATCTACAGATTTTTTGTGCATTCTGCAGCCATTTTAGCCAACATTGTAGACATTTTTGTTCTCATGTGGCAACACTGCCTCATGTTAGCGAAAAAAAAATTGCACAGCTATTTTATTTATTTATTTATTTATTTTTTTTTTTGTGGGGGGGAGGGCGCGCGATTGCTTGCTAGTCCCAATGGGGAGCAATACTGTAGAAAAAGGGAACCACTGCTTTAGAGCGTGATTATCATGGTAAAACTGTCCAACTTTACCATTACCACAGGCTTGCAACCATGGTGAAACCATGCGCCACAGATGATATCATCCATGGAGCATTGCGCTTATACGGCATGTTTGATGAATTTACTGAAATAATTTCCGAGGTAAAAAATCCCCTCCCCCCCCCCAAAAAAAAAACTTTAGGCCTATTCAAAGTTACACAAACTACAACTAAATATCATAATATTGCAAATTAATAATAGTTTTGATGCCATACCTGTGCTCCATCCATTATATAAGCAAAATAAAAAAAGACTTCAAGACCGACACAGCTTGCGTCAACTGGCTTATACGCAGTAACGAAAAAATTTAGTCCGAACAAAGGCACTAAAATCAATGTTGCACGTACAGCTTTCCTGTAAACATCGAAAAAAAAATCGAATGGTTTCTAATAGGCTACTACAGAGTCAAAAAAGAATACAAACTACTATCACGTTTTAAATGGCAATTAAAATATTTGTTGAAGATTTAACATTTTTGCTCCTCTTAATCATGAATGATTGATCTAGAATCATTGGAATATTGTCGTCTCGTGACAGATTTGACTTTAAATTGTCTGGTCTCTCTGATTTCCTGGCAGACTTTTTTTTTCACCTGCGTGACTTGTTGTAACACTCGAGTAATGAGAGACTATAGCAAGTCTTCTTTGTAAATCGCCTAGTGAATGTGTGGAACTCTCTACCTGGTGATGTAATTAAGGCACCCTCACCCTATGCTTTTAAAGCTAAACTTATTTTTAAGATGGTCTTTCTGACGTTACCATATTCTCGTAAATTTTCGTCTTCTTCGTCTTAATAATAATAATTTATTATTATTATTATTATTCAAAATAAAGCACTGAAAGCACTCTTTGGCAAAAAAAATTGGGAAACTTCCACTGATATTTATCAAAGATTTAAAATTATGACTTGTAAGCAATTGGTTCTGAACTGCATAATAAAGAATAACTATTTTACGGCGAGACATAAAATAGAAAAAAACAGATCCAGTCGTAAAACAAGTGAATGGCTTAAAGTCCCATTATGGAGAAACAGTTATGGCAAGAGAGGTCAACATTACGTTGTGTCTCACACTTTTAACTTATTACCCGTGGACTTAAGAAACATCTAAAATAAAAATGAATAAACTAATTAAAGAGTGGATTTTAACAAGGTCATGAATTTTATGCAATTGTATACTAATTCCAATATTACTTATGATTAAATTATGTACCATATATTTATGATAATATCTATATATTTTTACTTACAGCGTTATACGTTGTTTTCTATCTTTTTGCAGTCACATACAGACTTTTAGTCTCGTGACTGCCCTGTAAATCTGTTTATTGTGAATCTTTGGATAGAATAAATTATTAATATTATTATTATTATTATTATATTTATTATTATTATTTTTAAGTTTGTAAATCAATAATAATAATTTATTACAGTTACATAACATACAAAATAGAAGGTTAGAAAAACAAAGGAGCACGAAGCTAAAAAGGTTTGTATGCGCAAACTGCAAAATCAGTATACAAAATTATGTTTTCATATATTATATATGTTAGAATATCACAACAAAAATGTTTTAATACCTATTAAAAATAAAATGAAAGTTATAAAAAAAACTTGTTAATGGTACAAACCAATGGTACTAAACAAGTTAATTATTAAACCAGGTTTTGCGGTAATAGTCACGGGAATATTAATTATTTTTCAAAATCCATTGTTTCAGTTGAACTTTCGTATCCTTGATGTTCGCCAGATTTCTTAGAAATACAGGTATTTTATTAAATTTATTCGGAATTACATAAGCTCTATTTCTTTTCCGTATGAATTCCTCCAAGTTGGAGTTACTAGCCAATCTGATGAAGTCCTAGATGAAGTCTAATCTGATGAAATTATTATTATTAGTAGTAGTAGTATTGTAATATAGACCGCAATTATTCAATAAACTGCCCCACACTTTGTTGTTTCTTGAAAAGTATAATGAACTTAAAAAGGAGTTACATAAATGGTTGCTATTGGACTCATAATAGATGCTCAGGATCTTTGTAGTAGTACTTTTTTTAATATTTGTTTTCTTGACGTTATATATATGGATTCCTTGTGATAGTGTTTTCAATAAAATATTATCGTATTAACTTTTTAATACTTCCATTTTTTAGTGCATTTCTTTTGTTAACTTTGGCGCACTATTAATTAAAATTTAATAACATTTTAATGACAGTGTTGTTAACAAGAGAATTAGAATGTGGGTTTAAATTTGCATTTACAGCATTGTTTCCATATTTTTATGAAATGCTATTGTTTGAATTATTTAATACTTTTATTATTTCGTAAATTAGTCTGTCAACTTTGGAACATTACTAATTGTAGTAAAATAACATTTTAATAACATTGTTGTTAACAGGTAATTGAGATTGATGTAGATACAACAGCAAAAAAAAACCTTCCCGCCGATCTTTTCTTGATCACAATAGAAAAAAAAAACATTATTATTATTATTATAACTGGACATAAACTTTTCTTTTGTTTTGGCAATATAAGCAGCATCAATGTGGCGAAATGCCATCCGTTGCTAAGCAACTAAACCATGAGCAGACATCTTGAGTTCTTGGCTGAAGGAGCACTGCTGCAGTGTAGAGCAGAGATCTTCTTACTCCAACGACTGTTATTAACTACTATATCGGCCAGTCATGGGACACCAATGTCAACAACCACGTTAGTTGAATCAACAGTATATAATTCTAGAATATGTGTGTTAATAATTCCCTCCTTACTGACAAAACAACTTTAATTTTGTTATCCATCTCTTCTTGTGTCAAAAACAAAATCTAACAACAAGTTGAGTGTTAGTAATCTATCACCTCGTCTTGTATCGAGAACAAAATCTAATAAAAATTGAGTGTTAATAATAGGTGTGTTCATAAATCCCTCCTTATTGACAAAACAACGTTAGTTTATCACCTCATATTGTGTCGAGAACAAAATCTAATAAAAATTTGAGTGTTAATAGCAGGTTTGTTCATGATTCTCTCCTAATTGACTAACAATGTTAATTTTATTATCCATCTCGTCTTGTGTCGAGAACAAAATATAATAAAAATGTAACATCACCAAATATATTAACAACATCCTCAACAACCTCAACAAGTATACACTAACAATTGCGTTAATATTTTACCAAATGACTCGACAGAAGTGACCGACTGTCACTATTAACCCTCACCATTCAAATCATTTAAGTTTACAAGAAAAAGGTTTCTCCCCATCCCACAATCTGTGGTTGAATATCATGGCCACAGATTTGTGTCAATTATCTAGATTTTCTTGAAGCTAAATCTTTTGGTTGGATGTCTTACACCTTCATACGGATTTTTGTTGGAAGAGATTTCCAGTCTTTTGGCCAGCGGAATTTGTTAAACAATCAGATATGTGAATTGGGTACTCTTAGTAACATTTTTTTCTCTGTTGCTATGAATTTCCTGGAAGTGGTTAGGAAACAAGACTCTGGTGTGTGGTTAATGTCAGACTTTGCCTAAATAAAGGAGATTGACGAATCGTGCCAAGCATAGTACTGACTTTGACTTTACACCATACTACTGTTCGCTAAATCCTCTCAATGGAAAGAAACATACGGTACTTCTTGATTACCTTTTGCTCACCAGATTTTATTCATGAAAACAAAAAAAATAAAAATGACAGTATCTGTGACATTGCTTACCTATATTGAGCCTTGGGATTATTTGCGTGTGAACCCCTCACCAATACAAACATGACTCTAATGATATTCAGCAAAAATAGGAGATTGAGCTAAAAAAATGAAAATGGTAATTAAAAATGTGAATGTAAAATTGTAAATGTAAAGAATTGTAAATGAAAAAAACGTAAATGACCTAAACAAAAAAATAGGTATATTTAAGCAGACAGTCTGCGTCTATAAATCGGTCATCTACCATTTCTACCAAAAAAAATCTTCAACCAATTCTTCTCTGCCAAGCAATACAGTAGATCTGAGAAAGGAATAGGTTTATTTATTTATTTATTTATTTAAATGCGTATCCATATGTTATTTTTCGATTCCAAGTGCTGCCATCGTATTGTGATTATATCGTTTTTGGGGGTGTGGCGTGGGTAGTTTCAAATTACTTAAATAGTATGGGATTTTGGCCTTTTGTATCAGCCGGGAGGTGGGATGTCGGCCTTTTGTACCTATTGGGAACTGGGATGTCGGCCTTTTACACCTATAGGGAGTTCGGATGTTGGCCTTTTATAACTATCGGGAGTTCGGATGTTAGCCTTTTGTACCTGCCGGGAGTTGGGATGTCGGCGTTTTGTACCTGTTGGGGGGTTGGGTTGTTGGTCTTTTGTACCTGTCAGGAGTTGGGATGTCGGCCTTTTGTACCTGTCAGGAGTTGGGATGTCGGCCTTTTGTATCTGTCGAGAGTTGAGATACCGGCCTTTTGTATTTATCAGGAGTTGGGATGTTGGTCTTTTGTACCTATCGGGAGTTGGGATGTCGGCCTTTTGTACCTATTGGGAGTTGGGATGATGGCCTTTTGCACCTGTCTGGAGTTAGAATGTCGGCCTTTTGCACCTTTCTGGAGTTGGGATGTTGGCCTTTTGCACCTGTAGGGAGTCGGGATTTCGGCCTTTTGTACCTATTGGGAGCTGGGATGTCAGCCTTTTATACCTATCGGGAGTTCGGATGTTGGTCTCGTGTACCTGTCGGGAGTTGGGATGTCGGCCTTTTGTACCTGTCGGGGGTTGGGATATCGGCCTTTTGTACCTGTGGACCTTTGGCCTGTATGCCTTTAATCTGTCGGCCTTTAGGTGTCAGTGTTTTGGCTTAAATGCATTGTCACTATTGCTTCTTTAATAATCTAATTTAATCTAATCAATTTGGTCTTATCTACACAAACAGATGCAATCTGACAAATAAATAAAACCTAACGCAAAAAATTATTGACAACTGTGAAACAAGTAATCAAGGGTTTCCCACAATAGCAAGATAGATACATAAGGGATTCATACCTTCGTCAAGGATGACAATACGCTCCAAGGTAAAGATGTAAATCTAGTATTCTTCGAGGTATTACTGTCTACGCATGGCCGGTATATCATCGATTAAAATGATTTTTTTTTATCATTTTAAGTATGATTGACGGGTCGTTTTTCATCTGCATTATTTCAGGTTTGATTGTTAGGTTGATTTCAGGTGAATAGAGCACATGCCAAAAAGCTACATTACAGGCCATTGATGTTTGCGATGGAAGTTAGTTTTATTTTGTGAAAATTGGGGTCTTGGGTTGTTCTCACAAAATATAGTTTTTAGTCTTGGAAGCAGGTTCAGGTACCGTATAGATGAGTTATTTTTCCCACGATGATTACGTGCAATGACGACCACAGCCAAGAAATATTCATGCCGGTCAGAAAGAATAATGCAATAATTGGACAATATCTTGATTTAATTCATGCTGTTTTTATTGGATTGCATGCTTTTTGTTTGGTTTTTATTTCTGTGGGTAATGTGTATGAACTTGATGCGGTAATTGGTGGCATGCATTGCTAATTTTAGCCTGCTTTCGTAGTAGTAAGAATACAAATTGTATAATCTTTGGTGAATTTTGAACTGCGTTTTTTTTTTTTGGGGGGGGGGGGTTGATTGCTGCAAGCGGAGGATATGCGAATTTGCATCCTCCGTGGAGGATATATATCCGAACTAGCTGAACCCGGAGTAGCATATGCTGGTCTAGTAAAAAAGTAAAGTGAAATGACACCTACACTGGTGGTGAAATTGCCAGACTCTTCCTTTTTTTTTGTTGTTTTACTTTCACGGTTTCGCTTTATGCTTTTTTAATAAGTGGTTTTGGCAAAAACGTTTGCTTGAAAACGATATTTGTGCTGTGTATGAATCGTTGCAAACTACATGAATGTTGGTTTAGTTCAACATAACCACATTGACAGAATTAGTAGGCTATTAAAAAACACTTAACAGTATAAAACACAATGCTAGCCATTTAAAAAGCTAATGCTTTCATAACTAATGTTTTACGGTATTAAAATTGAAATCAGTTCAATGGTTCGATCTGTAAGTGAGAGTAAAAGTATCAACAAGAACAGCAGCAACAACAACAATATTGTGGGCACAATAAAATAATTAAAAAAGGTCCTGGAGCTTCTCAACGTCTACATTTTAAGCTATAAAAATGTGAAATAGGATCATTGGTCCAATCTCTAGGTTAGCACAAAATTGTCCCGAAAACAAGAATATTTCAGTCACATTAAAATAACTGTTCAAGAACGTGGGCCTTGTTAATACCGACATTTAGAGCTATTAAAATCAAAAATCGATTTTGGTTGGATCAGTAGGCGAGAACACAAGTCCCAACAAGAACAATAGCACCACGTATATTGTCACGTTTGAAATTACTTTAAAGAGGCAGTGGTTCTTATTAATATCTACATTTTAAGCTGTAAAAATTTAAATCGGTGTATTGGTTCTATCTCTAGGTTAGAACAAAACTGTCCCAGCAAGAACAAGAACAACAACAAAAAATAAAATATAACTGTAGTCACCTTAGAATAACTGTTACAAGAACTTGGTCCTTGTTAATACATACGTTTGAATATACAAAAATTTAAAATCGGGTAATTAGTTTGCTCTTCAGGTGATGGCAAACAGAAACAACAATCACCACCCCAACCACAACCACAACCACAACAACAACCACAACCACAACCACAACAACAACAGCAACCACAACAACAACCACAACAACAACCACAACCACAACAACAACAACAACAACAACAACCACAACAACAACAGCAACCACAACAACAACCACAACCACAACCACAACAACCACAACAACAACCACAACCACAACAACAACCCAACAACAACCACAACGACAACCACCCAAAGAGAAATAGCGCTTCTTGGTGTGCTTCACCAACGACACTGTTGTCACTGTGCAAGTAACACTTCATGTTAGGAACAAAATCATTACCACCCAGCAATACAATGGGCAAAAATTATTCCGTATGAGAAAGTAACAAAGAATCGACCACTAAGTAATTGCCTGCATAAAGTGCATTTTCGTTTCAGTTATGATTATGGAAGCTTCGTAGGGCCTTACTGGAGAAAACAGGAGAAAACGATGAAAGAGGTCGACCTTCCCAGTGTTACCAGTAAGGCCCTACGAAGCTTCCATAACCATTACTGGAAGGAAAATGTACTTCATGTGGGCAATTACTTATTATGACACAAAACGGAAGAAGCCTTTGCTGTGTTTATTTTTATTTGCATGTGTGCATGGATGATGTTTTGATTTACTTATCTTTTCCACGATCTTGTTTAATAAACCTCGGGTCCATGCATCAATTTATCACTAAAGCCAAAATTATTAAACAATTTGTTAAATTCAACGCTTGTAACACTTACCACAAGAATAAGAATAATTGGTCCGGAAATCACCCATTGGTAGTTTTCATCGGAATACACACCCCAGCACCTACAAAAAAATATATATATATATTTGATAAACACCTGTTTACTTTTGTTTCTATTACTATATGTTATCCATATTTCTCCTCAGCTTGTATTAAAAAAAACTCGGACCATTGGTTCCAGAAAATTCGTTGGCAGTTACTAATTCATAGAAGTCAAAAGTAAGAGAAATATTTTTTTTTCAGATGTCCGTTTTTTTTCTCTATCAAATGTGCAGTATCGTATCCTACACTTTATGAACACTTTATACGTAATGTGCGGTGCAATTGCAACCCGGACGACTGCACTGTGACTGAGGTTGGCGCTAATGACCTAGCTGTTGACGCGCCATTCAGTCTCAATCCTCCCCCCCCCCTTTATTAGTTATTCATTGTTTTTGCACCATGATTGTTGTCTCTCTCTATTGTTCTCTCTCCTCTCCCTTTTCTCTCTGTTATTCAGTTGTTCCACTGACTTATCTGTTGTTCTCCCTCGAACCTGATGACGTATTTCTGCTCCCCTTCTGATTTTTTGTATCTCTCCTCCCTGTCTTATGAACGAAGACAGACGTTTGTCTTTTTGCTCATCACCAATTTCAGCGCAGCCGCCATTTTGAACCCAAAGTTAGGCCTTTTGCCTAGAACTTCCTAGAGTCGGCATATCTCCTTGTTTGTAAGCATGAATGGAGCAACGTGATAAGTGTAAGCCAAGATTCAAGTACTACCCGTAACTGTAATGTGAAGGAATTCGGATTTAAGGAGGGAATTTCATGTTTAGTGTAAGATGTTGGACCCAAGACTTCACAAGATGAGGCCTGTCACCCAATGAGAAGAGAGAAACCAGAACTACTCAGAAATAAATTGGACTAAAACGATCTGTTGGATTTGTTATTCTTCATCAAGGACAGATCCAAATATTTGGACCGCAACAAGTGTCGAACTAGGTAGCTAAGTGTGAGTCATTGGTCTCTGTATCATGTCATTACCTACTTAAACACTACCACTCACGGGGTGTGGGCCAGGTAGATGGATCGGATACACCCTCGGCTACCCAAAAGCAGCAACATCCAATAAAGTTGCTAGTTTTTGACACCAGGGGCACCTCGACATCACCATATAGAAGGTAAAGCTCTCACAACCACGCTACTACAATCTGACGCAACCAATAACTTGTCCGGCCAGAGATAATTTCCGTTTACTAGTGTTCTGGTCGAAATCAGGTTTTCTTTGCACTCTCATCTTGCAATAAGGGGTCAGCCTCACTATGGTAGTGAGTAAACAAGTTAAAGTTTTTGAATTATTACCATTCGAAAACCATTGATAGACCAATTCAAAATTTTCAGTTATTAACGGTCGAAAACCATTGAAAGATAAATTCACGTTTTTCAACGGTAGTTACCATTTATAGACAATTCAAGTTTTTGAATTAATAACGTTAGAAAACCATTGATGGGCCAATTCAAGGTTTTTATTGTTAACGGTAGAATATCAGTGATAAACAAAATCAAATTTTTCAATTGTTAATGGGAGAGAAAACTCTCACAACAAGCTCTCACAGTCATGCTACTTCAATCTGACGCAACCTATAACTTGCCCGGCCAGAGATAATTTCCGTTTACTAGAGTTCTGGTCGAAATCAGGTTTTCTTGTTGCGCTCTGATCTTGCAGTATGCGGTCAGCCTCACTATGGTAGTGCGTAGCGCTTTAACATGTTTTATAATTTTTTTTTAATATATGTTTTTGGGCTTGTTTCCGTTATGATGATTTTTTGAACCATAACAATGAAAGAATTCGACAGGTAGGTGAATTAAGTCGATAGCGTGAAAAGTAAGGTTTCAAAATAATTACCATATTTCTGCCTTTTTTCATCAAATGTTCGTTCTTTTTAGGGAAAAAATAAATATACACTCATACAAGTCAAAATCCATTAATAGACTTTGCTACCAATGGCATCTGTGGGGCAACAAATGGTACTAAAGTTGAAAATTTTTAATTCTTTCTTTTTATAAAATGCTTCAAACAATGAATTTTAATTCTTCTTTTTGTATTTAAGACAGGCCCATGATTGTAATTTAAACAAATGTAATAAGCTTTGTTAGCTCTTTAATGTTACTTGGTTCAGTTAGACTTCCGACAAATTTCTTATCATGCACTGACTGACAAATCTCATATGCAGTGAAGCTGTGTGGGTTATTTCACTTCTCTTACTTGTTTTTACATTGTTGAAATACTTCTAGTGGTTGTATTTTTTGTTTTCTTTGAGTTTCCTTCGGGTAAAAATCACCACTGTGTGGCCAAAAACGTAAAATGTTTTGAACATCAGTGTACGAATGAGCTGAGATTCAAGCTGCAACTGCGTTGTACCAATGACGTTGATTAAGGGATTGCAGGTTTTACCCTCTCCAATACTCGAGAAAAGTAAACAACATTTTAATATAAAATTTGGATCAGTCCTTTTGGAAAATAACTGTGTTTTTAAGTACAGGGAAATAATAAGACACGTTTAAGCAAGAGTTTCAAGTTTTCAGTTATTACAGGCATGGAATCATTGTTATAAACAATTCATATTTTCCAGCTACTAATGGTAGAAAAACCATTGACAGAAAAATTCAGGTTTTTCAAGTATCATGATAGAAAATCCTTGATAGACAAATTTGAGTTTTTGAATTGTTAATGATAGAAAACCATTGATAAACAAGGTCTTTGAATTATTACCATTAGAAAACCATTGATTGACCAAGTCAAGGTTTTCAGTTATTAACGGTAGAATGCCATTGATAGACAAATTCAAGCTTTTTAATTATTAATGGTAGACAAATTCAGGTTTTTCAGTTATTAAAGTAAAAACCATTCACAGACAATTTCTAGTTTTTGAACTATTAACGGTTGAAAACCGTTCATAAACAAGTTAACGTATTTGAATTATTACCATTAGAAAACCATTGATAGACCAATTCAAGTTCTTCAATTATTAACGGTAGTTACCATTTGTAAACAATTCAAGTTTTTGAATTAATAACGTTAGAAAACCATTGATGGACCAATTCAAGGTTTTTATTGTTAACGGTAGACAAAATCAAA
>JAHWFP010117898.1:6445-17118 GCA_023313725.1 Lithobius niger | reverse complement strand
TTTTATATTTATATTTTTACGATAAAAATGGCTCCACTGATAATAGACTTTATATTTTTTAAATCTATTACTGTGATCATGGATGAACTGATCACCGTTGCTGAGCGATGACAGAGCAGAGCCTTTTCGTGAAGAAGCTGATTCGTCGATTTTTAAATTTTTTAAGAATAAAATTTAGCGTGTACCCTGAAATATTTAACAAATCTTGCTTGTCAATCAAACACGTGCTTCACCATAGATTTGTGTCCGCGGCCAATCTTGAGTTCTCCGCAGAACGAACGCAGATAATCGATTGTACGTTTTCAGTAGCAGAGTGCCTTGTTGATATCCAAGATGGTTACAAAAACAATCAATGGCTGCCATCGATTAAAGCCACCCCATCCAGGAAAACGTAGCCGCTCACAAAATACTTGCAAGGTACACCGAGCACACATTAACTAGATGTCACATCTTATCTCTTTCAAAGCTACGCGAGGCTCTGGCGATAGTCGCCGATACTAATACCTCTGACAATGCTTTGCCTCCATACTGCTTCGAAAGTATTATCAGAGGTATTAGTAGCCGCAATTACCGCTAGGGCCCCGCGTAGGCTTGGAAGAGGTATGACGCTGTATCTAATTCGTGCTGAATCCATGGCTTCATCCTACCTGTTTGCCTAGCGGAAACCAATGTGCAGTTATTATGCTGCAAAAGTATAGTTAGACACATTTACCCGAGAGAAACTGCTTTTTTTTTTTTACTTCAGCTGTTGTAATTGTAAAATAAATGCTTAGTGTTGTGGAAAAATTTAAAGTGTAAACTTCGAAATTTTAATGTACGTTTACCCGAGAGAAACTGAATTTCACCTTTCAAGCTTGCGATTGCAAAATTAAAAAAAAGTTTGGCACGTTTTTCTGAGATAAACATTACTTTAAAAAAAAGGGTGCTATTTTAATTGCAAAAAAAAAAAAAATGCCTAGTGTCAACTGGAACAAATTTTAAATTTCAAGTGCAGTTTCAGCTTTGTGGCGAAGTAAATTTGTTCAGTTTACGAGTGATAAAATTGAAGTTGGCTGCCATTATCAGCCATCTCCCAAGCTGTCATGTTCCTGCCCCGACTTTTCGTTATTTAGACCAGAATATGTTCAAATTCGCATGTAAAATTGACTAAATATTGCCTGACGTATGCAGCTCATCCCGAATGCAACCGTGCAAAAAATAAATAAAAAATCTCAAGGTTGGGGGCGAGGGAGACGGATTCGTATTCTTGTGGAAAAAAAAAATTATATACAAACACGTGGAGGATATGTAGTAGTTTATCTTCAACTTTTTCGTCCTTGGCTAACCAAAGTTAAACCAAACAACAACAACAGTTGCCCAGTAATTTGATAACCATTTTGTTTTTGCCCACGCCAAACGATCTGCCACCACCACATTGTCAAATCTCCCGCGTGGGCGTCCATCGGCCACTTCTCGCTACAGTCGTGGCCTGCGAGATCGATAGCTGTCTACAGATGCGGCCTGTGAGATTGGCCGATTGCAGGCCGTATGAATATTTTTTAGGCGTCGACACTAAATTGTTTATATATCTAAACAATTACCACAAGAACGTGTGACTAGTGCTAGTTCAGCACAAGATAAAGAGAGAGGACGCTTATTAACTTGGAAAGTACTTGCATCCTCACTCATCAACCACCAGTGCATTATGAGTATTTGGATCCTCACTCATCAACCACCAGTGCGTAATGAGTATTTGGATCCTCACACATCAACCACCAGTGCGTAATGAGTATTTGGATCCTCACTCATCAACCACCAGTGCGTGAATGAGTATTTGGATCCTCACTCATCAACCACCAGTGCGTAATGAGTATTTTGATCCTCACACATCAACCGCCAGTGCGTAAAGAGTATTTGGATCCTCACTCATCAACTGCCAGTGCGTAATAAGTATTTGGATCCTCAATCATCAACCACCAGTGCGTAATGAGTATTTGGATCCTCACTCATCAACCACCAGTGCGTAATGAGTATTTGGATCCTCACTCATCAACCACCAGTGCGTAATGAGTATTTGGATCCTCACTCATCAACCACCAGTGCGTAATCATATTTTTGCTTGAAAATTAAGAATTAAAAGAATGCGTCGCAATTGTAGTGTGCTGAGGCTGATTTTCCCTTTTTGGTATCAGGTGCAGGCTGCCCTCTGTCGTGCAATGGCGTCACGTAGCCCGTTGTCACCTCCAGATGAAAATGGGGATGATTATGAGTAGACGGCGAGGAGAAGGATAATTCAGCTGGAGAAATCCGAGCGGAGAATTCCAGGATCTTTGACGTGCCACAATCGACATGAGCACAAAGCACCGCAGGGCCCTTCTCGCCCCGAAAACGCCAGGGTGTGGAAGAGGCCAGAATCAAACCCGGTCCTCCCGGGCACGCTATTCTCTCCCCCACCTTGGCATTTCTCATTTTTGCATCTAGGTGCTACCCTATGTAAACTATGCCCTTTCATCCGGCTCGCCACTTCCAAACCTGCATTCGTAGGAGGTATAGTCGCTGGTTGCCTTCATGTGAACTTCCGTGGCGTACTTGTATGTCTTTTTAGTTTTAATCGGTTTATTAGCCACGTGAAGTGCTTAATTTCTAATTTGAAAAGTACCGTAACTGTCATTTGTTTGCAGAGGAAGGATGGGAAGGTTAGGTACATCCCCTCGCAACCACAGCTATAGGGGGTGTGGCAGGAGCGCTGTAATCTTCCCCAGTGGGGGTCCGAGGTGGATTGCCCCAGAAGTATTGGGGTTAAATAGAATACAAGTCAATGAATGCATAAATTAAGAAAAACTGTGTTCCATGGTAAGGTGTATTAGGTAATTGGTAAGTAAAAATGGCGAGTGTTTTTAGGCGTACTGGCTAAGTGTCTCCTCCTGCTGAATTGACATTCAAGAGGGTTGGTACTTAAAAAAATAAACCCATATAAAGGCAGAAAGAAATAGTACAAAATTAAAGTTAAGCGAAAGTTTACTTTAGCGGTTGGTGTCACATTTTTGTCATTAGGACTAAGTCTAAGATAACTGATATACCAAAGTCTAAGATAACTACTATACCTAAGTCTAAGGTAACAAAACTAGGCACGGCCATTCATTATTTGACATGCTGTCGTACTAAATACGCTATTAAAACAGGTTTATTGGCTCGGCCAGTAAACAACCGCTCCCACACGGGCCTCGCTACAGACAATCGTATAAAAGCAGGGTTGCGGTGGCACATTTTTTGTTTTTTAACTTCTTTTTAATTTTTCCTCCATGATTTGAATGTGCACGCATTCGTTAGTAGCCAGAGTTAGGTTACAAAACAGTTATCGGATGAAACATCTGCAACTTAGGACGTTATTTTTTTTTAAGTCCACCCCTTGCCAAGGACGTTTATTTTTTTTTGCAGTTTAAGAGAGCACATCAAGTTTCATGTTGTTCGTCTATATCTGGAACAGCTACTGTTTGCCTATTGTCTGTCGACTGCATGTGTGGGGTTTAGCCGGGCATATGGTGGAAGACTGACGATTTTGCTGCAAACTCTAAGTTTGTGACCTCAGAGATCCGAGTTCAACAAAATGCGTGGGGTATTAGTGGTAGGGGTGGCACGATATTAAAATTGTTTATTCCGATAAAATTTAAAAAAATTATCGCAATAATCGATAATACTTCGATAAAAATTGTGACCAGGAATAACCTTATTAATTTTGTTAATTAAAAGAAAAAATCTTGGCTGAAGCGTTCAGTGCAGCCTTTACGAATGTGAATTATGTGGCACTCGCCATTTGGCCAGTAGACATGAAAATCCACTTTCTATTGTCCATTACTTAACGCTTAAATACCGTTTACATTTAACAAATTCTCCAATGAGCAATGCATGCACCCATTGCAAACTTTTCGGGAGCTTCCATTGTCCAGATTGCAGAAGAGGTACTCGTGAGCTGTTTCTCATGCGGCATTGCTGTCTTTGATGAAGCTGATAGTCCTCTCTGGCTTACGGTATTAATAGTTATTTAATCCCAGCTTTGCACAGTAGAAATGTGTAAATTGCGGAATTGCACATTCTCAACTCGGAATAGTGTGTGTTTATAAAACTTGTAGCTGTAGTTTGGCAGCACCAAGATAACAATTTACGGGGAAGGCATTGCAACGCCCATTATTTTAAATTTGTTACCTTGGAGAGCATTTTAGAATAACTGAAATAGAATTGAAATAGAATGAAGTTATTTTACTATATTTTATTCATGTTCCGTAAATTGCCTATGAAATGTTCCTGGCGTCCATACTTGCTGCACCAGGGCATTTAATAGGATATTAGTTAGGGATGGGTCGGTTTCATTTTTTTGATTTCGGTTTCGGTTTCGGTTTTCACGCACACAAAACTGCGGTTCCGGTTTCGGTATCGGTTTTTGCCACCATCCACCCAAACCATCTATTTCTAGTTTGTTCTTGTAGCATTAGTAATACTAGCTTCTAACTCACTCCTGCTTTCACTGTCAGCAGCGTCATAGGCCATGGGAATAGCTGTGGCATCATTTTCCTCTACTATTTTCTTTTTAATGACTGTCATTTATACGTACAAAATGATAATTATTTAAAAAAAAACTAGAAAAACGGATCAATTTTTGATTTTTTGAACACCGGACGAAAAACCGACTCAAAATCCGAATCGGTTACGGTTTCGGTTTTCAGTAAAAACCGAAAATTCGGTTTCGGTTACCGACCCATCCCTAATATTAGTACGTAAATTAGATGTAGTAAAATAATTTTATTGTATTTCAATTCCATTTCAGTTGTTCCTAAATCTTAAAACTTAAAACCAATCATACCCAGCAACAATAAATTTAAAATTCCCACACAAAAATTCCACACCTGTCCCGCAGCCTTCCCATGTCGCCAATGTAATCGTACCTTTATTGGTCTCCATTGTCTTGGTTCCCATTGTCCCAATCCATATGCCTTTAAAAACCTTCCAATCCACAGTTCACTTACTTATTCTTTCTCGTGACTCTTTAACTAACAAGTACGTTTTGCCAGTTCAATCCAGTCATTCTCTTCACGATGTCTTTGAAGTGTTCCTGAATTCTGACTTTAATAAGCCTTTTCCCAGGTTGCACTTTGATACTCACGGCACTCATCTCAATGTTAATAAGACGATAATTATGCACTCATCTGGCTTGATGAGTAAAGGTTTAACTAACATATCAAAAACGTGACGCAACGTGCATGGTAGTTTCAGGGTATGTACCAGTATTTCCCCAGTGTTCCTTGGCTCAAAGAAAGATGCAGATGAGATCGTCCCTCTGAACAATTTTTACCCTACGAACGAACCCATTTTCACTGCGATTCGTTGCCGATCTTGTCACACATTGCGATAATTGCATTTATCATTCATTGCTTGATACGTGTGATGTTTACTGGCACAAGCCATTGTCCATGTTGGAAAGTGGTAAGGACTCCAATAAATCATAACACGTCCAATGTTCGGTTTAAAAATAGTTGGGAAAATTTGCAGACATGCGATGGCCTAATTGCATGGAGTCTGTAGCGTAGGTCATGTTGGGGCCATAGACTACATTTATTATTTAGGGCTTGCTAGGCTACAATATTGTAGAAGGAACACCTACAGGTTTTGAGAGTTCCGTCAATTGATGGAAGTTAGTAAAGGCCTAAAACTTGGAAACTTGGCTAAGGTCGTAGCATTACACGCCTGCCGTAATCCTAAAAGTGTTAGAGGTTTGATAATTTCTCGGTTTGAGCTCTTGGTTTAGGTGTTTAAGCTATACTGATTCGCCAAGCAATCCGACTGTTCAACGTATATAGTACGAGAATCGACAAGGACTTTTGGTAGGGTTCCCATGACGATGAACCTTGCATGACATAAAACTGCGATGTTGTTTGTAGGCCCATATTTTTGTTCTCCGTGACCTTAGTTCCCTTGGCCATTACTAAGCACCACTTCTGGGACAAGTATATCGTTTCATATGTATAAATACACTGCAGAGACACGCCACGCCACTGCCCATCATCTGATCGTGAAATGTTGAGCTTTATTTGCAACATGTAGGAGACGGTAAGGTGTGCACCACTTCTTTTGAAGGTAATTTTGAAGGAAAACAAGGTACCTGTGTTTTTAAAACGCAGGCATGAGAATTTTTAGCTAATTAGCTGATTTCAGCTTTTTTTGTGCTGAGCAACATTTTCAGTAAGTTTCCGGTTTAACATTTTTTTTTGGTACTTCTGAATTCAGTTTTGAAATTATGGCAGGTCTTTCATTTAAATTTAGGTGAATCTTAAAAGCAACCTTAATACGAACGTTAAAATGTTCAGCTTATTTTCCGAAAAATCCTTCACATTTCTTTTTTTTTTGGCTCAAAAATACTTTTCAGCTTTTCGTGTTCAAGGCCACTCTCAAACCTGAAAACGACAATATTAAAGTAATAATGAAGACTACTTTTTTTTTTTAATTTAATGGTACACGTAATAAGTTTCAGTGTCGTTGTAGGTTTTAGTTTCAGTTTCGATTGAAGCAATTTTTGCTTCGCCATCTGGTGTTAGTATGGCGAAGCAGAATCTGCGCGACATGCGACGATACGTCGAGGACCGTTGAAGCCGCCATGGATAAAATTTGGCCAAATTTCTGCCGTTTTGGCAATTTTTGACCGATTTTGACATTCCAATACACCATTTTATCGTCTTGACGAGACCTTTCCATTGGTGGAGTAGCCAGTTCAGTAGGGTAAAGCACAGAAAATTTATTCAATAAATATGTTGGGAACCCTTAGCTACAGAAAATTTTTTTTTCTGACAATTGGTGTCGCAGACAATTCTGCTTCTGGGGGCGTACTAAAATACACACTCCTTACGATGGTTCGCCGTACATTCTCCTGTTGTTTTAATTGTCTCCTGGTTTGGCCTAATGTTGCGAGATTAAGTTAAACAGGGAAGCCATCGTGGAAGCAGGGACGTAAAGGTTTGGGTTAGGCCTTTACGTCCCTGGTGGAAGCAAGCACCTTTACACGTTCTTCGTTCTTTGACGAGTACGCCGGCCTGACGTTTTATTTAAAAATCGAGCATCCACCAGTAGCTATACCAAACCTCTACACCCAAGCATTCTTACTGACTCACCGTCTCATATTATTGTACTATCTAACCGTAATTTTCGCCGAATAACCGAGCCTATTCTGCATGTCTCCAATGGAGCCACAGACTTGCAAATTAAAAGCAATAATATTCCAAACACATTCAAAGGACAACCCTTGCCTACACTTTGCTTATATCACCTTTTGCCATCTGTGAGCTAAACCTGTTTCGCAGGTAGGGTGCCTGACCCCTCCCCACAACCCTCCCTCTCCCTCCCATGCCTCACCTCTCCTCCTCACATAACTGAAAACCACTCAACAAAACAATTTAACCAGCTTAAAGCTGTAGTGTTACAGCCATGAAAGGTAGGCACAATATTTCTCTTGAACGAAATAAATGAAGAATTAATTAGGCTGCTAATTGAAGGAAGTAAATTATCATTTGCGCTGTTAAAACCTAAAATTCCCTTCCATGCCAAAGTATTCGAGAACTGTCGTTAGTAGCTTATAGTTCTTTTGACGTGACTTTTTTTTTACAGAAGTGGTGAATAATTCTTCGCTTGAAAAGAATTATTCACCACGTCTGTAAAAAGATGTTAATCGAAGTAAACAAGCGGCTACAGCGACTGCCTAGTCGCACCGGTCTTCTGTACAGTTCCTCCACTTCCACTGTTGAGGCGCACACCTGTATCATGCACTACAACAGCTATCTCTATTATACTAATCTGAAAGCAGTAGCCATCACAATAATTGCCGGTTAAAAATGTGTTAGCTTTTAGGCCTATTTTACATTTTAGGCGTAATTGTCAGCTTTTAGGCCTAATTTTAACCGGCAGTTTTAATTTCGTAATCAGCAGCTAACGGAGGTATGGATTTGGAGTAAGCCTATTCATTTTTGCAACACGGTATGCCTGCAATAGTCTTCTCAGCCGGTACGGCTGTACAGAAGACTAAAATTGGCTTTTAAGGGACAGTTTAAACATTTTGTAGTAACTCAATTTTTTTCCCCCTTCTCATTTTGTTTCCTTGTAACTTTTTTTGCGCGGGTAAATGTTCTTCGGTGTGGGTGAGTTTTTGAATGGAATATTTTTGTTGCTGGGAAAAATTTGGAGAAAATTTCCTCTATGTACTGTTTTGGTGTTTTTTTGAGAAGGATATTTAGCAAGTTAACTTGGGAAAAACACTTCCGTTATAGAATTGTATTTACTCCAGCTTTTTGGATCACATGATTGTTTTTAAATGTATTTTATTACTTTTTTTATGCTTACATGCAAGTATTTTTAATTTAATTTTATCTTTCAGGCTCACTATAAAGACGTCACGTCTTCTCAACATTTAAGCGTTTGGAACGATGAAATTTTATAATTTTTTTTTTATTTCGTTTCCGTTCCATTTTGGCATGTTGGAATTGAGCAACGATTCTATTAATGAAGCAATTCTCGCTATGCTCGTGTGTAAATTAGGAATTTTGGTTTTACTGGCGAGTCAAAATCGGTAGTTGGGGGACTTAGTTTTAGTTTTTGCTCGCCAAGCCATCGATTTGACGTGAATCCTGGTACTGAAAATCGTATCCCAGCAACCGTATTTGACAGAAATAAGTGTTGGGTCCAGAAACAAGCTGCATTGATGTTATTGCACAACTCGAGAACATTTTGTTTAATTTTCATTCCGGCTTTCCTGCCGATAAGCATGGCGATAAATCTAGGGATCGGCCGATATGACTTTGTTACCGATTCGATACGATACCGATGAGGGGTAAACCGATCCGATACAATCCGACACGATACCGATGCCGATAATAATAATAATACAAAATCGCGACTAAAAGTATAAATTACACACAAAAAATGCAACTTTGGTTTCTGGTTTTGCGTGGGTTCCAACTGTTGAGATTATCCAAAAAGTTCTGTGCAGCAATAACAGCATTTTTACTCTTATTGCTACTTAGAGCTTCAGTACATTCATCTTCTCAGTTAGATTTTAGTTGGTTGTTGTAAAACTTAAGAGCATGGAACTATCACCTGCTACATTTTCATTACAAACTGATCAAATGGCTTTGCTTTTATCACTTGGTTATTGCTTTTGCCGTGCTTGGTGTCAGTTTTTCATGGAAGACAGTTGTGTTTCTTAAGATAAGAAATATCTGGATCGGAAGCCTTATATTGGTCCGATACCGATATGGCTAAAATACCGATAAATACAGATTATACCGAGACCGATATCAATATCGGCCTATAAATCGTTGGTCTTTCCGCATAAGCGGCGATTCCAGTGTCAATACTATCACCATTTTATTTCTTGGTTTATGATGGCGAAGATTTGCTCTTTTGATTTGGGACTTTAGAACACTTTAGAAATAATGGTGGCTGTGGGAAGGAATTTGACGGCAAACAATTCAATACTGTCTACTATCAAGATAATCGAGGTTAATGAATAATATGAAAAAAACTCTTTGAAATTGTTTTAAATTATCCATGCAATCAGTCTTAGGCCGCTCGCGCACTGAGCGACTTGGCCGCGCGGCCAGGTCGCAGCAGCCAATGAGAATGCTTACCGTTTATGAAAAACCACGCACTAATAATTTTTATTGGCTGCAGCGACCTGGCCAAGTCGCTCAGTGCGCGGGAGGCCTTAGGCGTTCTTTTTGCAGAGGTGCACTGCGAGGGTGGAGGTTGTGTCTCCTCTTCCTCTTCCAAGACGCAGAGTTGAGAAGGCTACTTACGGCACTTGAACAAATTCATTATTGCAATTGACCGAATTCTGGAAATTGCCCTTTTAACGTTACAAAGCAGAGGTGTGTGCTGTAAAATATTCAGTCGACGCCACCAAAGATCATATTTTTCTGTGCCAGTGGCATAAATCAGTTCGCTGATATTCAGAGGACAACGGCTGGTTTCATCAATTTAATGTACGGAAGCAGCGGTGGTGTCAGTGGTGTTCCCATGAAGCATGCAGATGTAAACCTGAATTTTTTAAAGTCATTTGTTTAAAAAAAAATCTTTACTCTTCGTAATCACCACACATCCCATTGTTTTTTATTTTGATTGTTTTTAAAACCAAATGTTACCTACAGCTATTTAGTTATTTGTTGGCTGATTATTATTTCCATTTCAAATATTTTAGTGATACTTCATGCTGCAATTGTTAAAAACATTGGCGTAATTAACAGCGACGGAAGCAGCCTCAACGGCGGTAAACGTGGCATTTTATTTTTAGCTGGAGGCGTGATGGCGCACACCTCTTATTTCAAAGGCATCAAAGTTCTTGAATATGAGTTGTGTTAAGGGCTCTGAGTGACTTAGAATTCTCCCCCCCCCCCCCAAATCCTCAGCCCTTACCTGAATTTTCGGACGGCATTTTGAATTCCGAATTTTTTGCTGCTTCTCCATCCCCCACCCACCAAAATTCTTGGGTGAAATTTATTATTGAAATTTCACCATTCAAATTTCCTCTTCTTCGAACACTTTGTACGAAATTGGTGACTAAAGTACATGATCCACCTTAGACGAAATTCAACTGTGTTCTTTCTGGAAGCGAATATCCTTAGGGACCGTTCATTATTTATCAACGGGGGGGGGGGGGG